>JAACNH010000478.1:0-101546 GCA_019447015.1 Hymenochirus boettgeri | reverse complement strand
CCTTACATATATTGGAGGATACGTTGTTAGTCTATTTATGATTTTTGTATTACTATATTATAAGGACATAGTCCCTCCATGTATTAGTCCAATTGTCTTTTAGACACCTATCCATAATGTCTGTAATAGACAGTCATAGGACTAGCATGGAACGGTATTGAGGGCGGTTCGTATGAGAGGAGAGGCATACTGTCCATGCCGTCAGTATACAACTGCTCTCATAACTCACTATAGTATCGACATAATGTTGACTATGTAACTAGTTACTAATACAGATCAACATACGTATTGGAGGTGAGGGGTTATAAATATGGTGTATACCGACCTACGTTCCTAGGCTCTTATAATTATAAAGGTCCCTTGGACTAGTATTGAGTCCCCAGCGTGCCCCCAGGTCTGTTATAACTCAATCTTCAAATTTTTTCTTCTTATATCACTATTGTGTTCTATGGAATGTTCATACAACGACATTATGGGTAGGTATAAAGGGTGGACTAGAATGGACGTATGTCTTTACAACCTCCAAACATTACTTATGTAACTGTATACAGCATTATGGGTAGGGTATAAAGGTTGGACTAGATGGAGTATGTCTTTATACAACCTCCAATACTATGTTACTATGTAACATGTTATACAGACATATGGGTAGGGTATAAAGGTTGGACTAGATGGACGGTATGTCTTTATACAACCTCCAATACTATGTTACTATATAACTTATACAGACATTATGGGTAGGGTATAAAGGTTGGACTAGATGGACGTATGTCTTAATACAACCTCCAATACTATGTTACTATGTAACTGTTATACAGACATTATGGGTAGAGTATAAAGGTCGGACTAGATGGACGTATGTCTTTATACAACCTCCAATACTATGTTACTGTGTAACTGTTAGACAGACATTATGGGTAGGGTATAAAGGTTGGACTAGATGGACGTATGTCTTTATACAACCTCCATTACTATGTTACTATACTAAAATATCACTGCAGTTGTGACATTATTGCTATTGAATAATATTACCGGAAACTAAGGATAATGTTTATATCATTAAATAGTGACCCATTTGAAAATTAAAGGGCATGTCCCCTTTAAAAACAACTTTTGTTATACTGATCTTTATGGTTGCCCGCCCCCAACCACCATAACACTAAAAAAACCTTTCAGATATCTACTTACAGTCCCTTCGCTCCCGCGAGTCTCTTCTTCTCTCTCTGCTAACAGGAAACAGCAGAGAGGGGCCAGACCGGCAGCCAATCACAGACGCGGCTGACGGCTAAGAAGATAGGGGCGGGAGCGAGGGGCTGAAAGTAAATATCTGAAAGGTATTTTTTTAGTGTTATTATGGTGGTTGGGGGTGGGCAATCCTAAGCAACATTATATCAGAAGTATTTTATGCTAGGAAGAAGGGGTTGCAGATGGGATCCGGAGGGAGGGGGGGAAAGGGTTCCCCTCCGGGAGGTATCACAGAAGGCAGAGACCATAGGACAGGAAGACAGCTCCTACTCTTCAGTTGCCTGGACTTTGGAAGAGCACAGCAGGAGAACCATAAGGAGCAGGACTGGAAGGGGCAGATTTTAGATACGGGGTGGACATGCCCTTTAATGTCCGGTATTGCAATAGTCCAGTCGGTATTTATTAATGAATGTCAGATACATAAAGATAACGTTATCTCTCCCTTACCAATAACTACACTTTATTAATACGTCCCAATCTGTCACCATGGAAGTCACAATCTGTCTGTACAATCCATGAACATTGCTAAACCTGTAGCAAATATAACTTGCAGAGAGGCTGCTGGGAATTGTAGTGAAAACAAACCTTAACCTAGTAATGTCTGTAAACTGAGCAGGTTAATGTGTGATTGAGATACAGACTCCAGGTAAGTCTCATTTCCCTGTTTAGACCTTCCCACGCACTGTAAATACAGATTATACTGGGGATTGTCCCATTATATCTGTGTGTTCTACTGTGTGCCAGGCTGGTAAGGAGAGATCTGGTTCTATTCGTGTGTGTGTACGTGTGTCTGTGTAGTGTGTGTGTGTACGCGTGTCTGTAGTGTGTGTCAGTGTGTATGTGTGTCTGTGTAGTGTGAGTGTGTCTGTGTAGTGTGTCAGTGTGTGTGTGTGTATATAGTGTGTGTGTCAGTGTGTGTGTGTGTGTGTGTGTGTGTGTCAGCGTGTGTGGTGTGTGTGCAACAACAATTGGTCAGACCCATGGCGCGGGTCCGTCAACTCGTTGGATGATGTCATGTTCTTGAAGCCGCTGTCATTCCATTTCCACTAACTTGTGAATGTGGAAGGAGACGCGTCTGTGGATTGTCGGTGGAACCGTTTGCCCGATGGGGAGTTATGGGTAGACCCTTTAATTTTCCAATTCCTTGAAATGAATTAGCGTAGGTGTGCACTGTACCTGGAATAAGAACACTGTACGCTGCTTGTTAGTGTAACCAGGCCCAATGATACAGCACTGATACAGTGAGAGTATCTGCAGCACATTCAACCGCATAGAAAGTATCAGTAACTTTATTTCCTTGTCTATATCTGCAAACTCCCAGAAAGCAGCCAGATGACTGACATGATAGTCACCGATACTTTCACAGGGAGAGAGTTTAGTTTGTCTGACTTGGAAACTTCATAAACTGTTATTATGTGGAGAAGTAATTGGTGAGAGCGGATTTGGATGGATCATAGTCACTGTTATCTCTTGTACCAGGCAGAGTGGTGAAAATATCACCAGCATAATGTAATAACATGAATATAATATATAATAGTGTAATAACAATAATATAATATATAATAGTGTAATAACATGAATATAATATATAATATGGTGTAATAACATGAATATAATATATAATAGTGTAATAACATTAATATAGTGTAATAACAATATAGTTTAATAACAATAATGTAATATATAATATAGTGTAATAACATGAATATAATATATAATATAGTGTAATAACATGAATATAATATATAATAGTGTAATAACATTAATATAGTGTAATAACAATAATGCAATATATAATATAGTGTAATAACATGAATAGAATATATAATATAGTGTAATAACATGAATATAATATATAATAGTGTAATAACATTATATGTGTATAACAATAATGTACTTATATAATATAGTGTAATAACATGAATATAATATATCAAGGTAATAACATAATGATAGTGTATAACATAATGCAATATATAAATATAGTGTAATAACAATAAGTAATATATTACTAAGTGTAATAACATGAATATATCTATAATAGTGTAATAACATTAATAGTGTAATACCAATAATGTAATATATAATATAGTGTAATAACAGAGATATAATTATATAGGGTATATCATTAATATATGTAATAACAATATGCATATATAATATAGTGTAATAACATGATAGAATATATATATAGTGTAATAACATGAATATAATATATAAAGTGTAATACATTAATAAGTGTAATAACAATAATGTAATATATAATATAGTGTAATAACATGAATATAATATATAATAGTGTAATAACATTAATATAGTGTAATAACAATAATGTAATATATAATATAGTGTAATAACATGAATATAATATATAATAGTGTAATAACATTAATATAGTGTAATACATAATGCAATATAATCTAGTGTAATAACATGATAATATATAATATAGTGTATAACATGAATATAATATATAAATTAGTGTACATGACAGATATAATATATAATAGTGTATAACATGAATATAATATATTAATATGATGTGCTTGTGAAGGTTCTATTCTCCAGGGTCTGGTATATCTGTTGTATTCAATTAGATCACTGGACTTGAAATGTAGTTCTTGAAGACGTTTCGCTAGTCATCCGACTGGCTTTCTCAATTCAGAATGACTTGTACAAGAATCTGTGGCAATTATGTACCCTGGAAAATCCCAATAGCATATCACACCCAGGTGTTAAGGGTGTGATTAGATAAGTGGCTAAGAGGTGTTATAGGAACGCCCGAGTAAGGTGTTAAAACACGCATTGTATATTGGCAGACAGTTGGTGTCGAACCCCCCACCTCTATTTTAGGCTGGTGTTTCTTTATTTCACATAATGGCCTCCTTAACACTCTCTTGAACCAGTCACGTTCCTTCGCCAGTATGTTAACATTACATCTTCAAAGGTATGTCCTATCCTTAAGATGCAGATACACGGCTGAGTCCTGACCCAGGAATTGGCTCTTCTGTGCTGGGCCATACGTTGATGCAGTTGCGTTTGGTCTCCCCCACATACAAATCAGACATTCTTCACTGCACTGCACTGCATATATGGATGTCGCTTTTCTGTGTTTTTTGGATTGGGTCTTTCGGATGTACCAATTGCTGCCTCAGTGTGTTGTTCGTTTACACCTGGCTGTGTATTTAATTGGGATTTTCACAGGGTACATATTGCCACAGATTCTTGTACAAGTCATTCTGAATTGAGAAAGCCATCGGATACTAGCGAAACGTCTTCAAGAACTACATTTCAAGTCCAGTTGATCTAATTGAATACAACAGATATAATATGGTGTAATAACATGAAATATAATTATCATAGTGTAATAAAGTAATATAGTGTAATAACAATATATTTAATCTATAATGTAATATAATATATTTTAAATGTCTAATATATATCAGTGTAAATAACATTGATTATATAGATATGTAAATAATAATATAGTTTATAACAATAATGAATATATATAGTGTATAACATGAATAATAGTAATGTCTATACTATTACATATATGTGTCATACATATGTATAATCTACTATAGTGTAAATACTGAATATATATATAATAGTAGTAATACATTAATATAGTGTAATAACATAATGCATATATAATATAGTGTAATAACATGAATAGAATATATAATATTCGTGATAACATGAACTATAATATATAATATGTAAATAACATTAATATACGTGTAATAACAATAATGTAATATATAATTGTGTAATAACATGATATAAATATATAGTGTAACATAATATATTGTATAACAATAATGCAATATATATCTCGTGGAAATAACATGAATAGTAATATATAATAGTGTAATAATCAGATATAATATATATAGTGTATAACATTTAATATAGTGTAATAACAATAATGTAATATATAATATAGTGTAATAACATGAATATAATATATAATAGGGTAATAACATTAATATAGTGTGTAATAACAATATGTAATATATAATATAGTGTAATAACATGAATATAATATATATTAGTGAATAACAATAATGTAATATATAATATAGTGTAATAACATGAATATAATATATAACATGGTGTAATAACATGAATATAATAAATAATATAGTGTAATAACATGAATATAATATATAACATGGTGTAATAACATGAATATAATATAGTGTAATAACATGAATATAATATATAACATGGTGTAATAACATGAATATAATATATAAATAGTGTATAACTGATATATATATAACATGTGTAATAACATGAATTATAATATATACATGTAATAAATGAATATAATATTATAACATGTTTTTGTGTAATAAACATGAATATATATATAATTAGTGGTAATAACATGAATATATATATAACATATGTTAAATAACAGATGAATCTAATATATAATATGGTGTAATAACATATATTAGTGTAATAACATGAATATAATATAGTGTAATACATGAATATAATAGTGTAATAACATGAATATAATATATATAATAGTGTAATAACATGAATATAATATATATAATAGTGTAATAACATTAATATAATATAGTGTAATAATATTAATATATGTGTAATAATATTAATATAATATATAATACAATGTAATAACATGAATATAATATATAATATAGTGTTAACATGAAAGTAAATATAGTGTATAAATGAAATAATATAGTGTAATAATCATGAATATAACTATATATAATAGTGTAATAAACATGAATATAGAATATATACTAGTGTAACAATCATTAATATAAATAGTGTAATACTATATTAATATAATGTGTAATAATATTAATATAAGTATATAAACAATGTAATACACTGGAATATATAATAACTATAGTGTAATACATGAATATGTTAGGGAAATTAAGTAGAGCCACACCAAGTCTTGAAGTCGATGTAGAGATTTTTGCCATATGCATATAAACACATGTGTTCGGTGTAAATGTGAGGTATACTCATTTTGTGACATACTGTATGTAAATGTAAGGGTGTACTCATTTTGTGACATACTGTATGAAAAAGTAAGGGTGTACTCATTTTGTGACATACTGTATATAAATGTGAGGGTGTACTCGTTGTGACGTACTGTATACAAATGTGAGGGTGTACTCACTTATGTGACATACTGTATGTAAATGTGAGGGTGTACTCCTTTTGTGACATACTGTATGTAAATGTGAGGGTGTACTCGTTTTGTGACATACTGTATGTAAATGTGAGGGTGTACTCGTTTTGTGACGTATTGTATGTAAATGTGAGGGTGTACTCGTTTTGTGACGTACTGTATGTAAATGTGAGGGAATTACTAACAATAAAAGCAATTAATGAAGTTGTTTCCATCCATGTTGATTTCATTCCGAACGCTATTTATTTGATTCATTTTGACCAGATCCCATGCACAGTCCTTGTATATATTTTTGGGTTTGTTGCTTTACAGCAAAATGAAATTCCATGTAGGAATTAAACGTAAGGCCTGCAGTAGATTATATTTTACCGACTTGTGTGTAATCTTATGTAGTAATCCCAACGGATCAGACGGGATTTGCAGAGTATCTACAAGGTGTGGGGGCTGAAACCGCATGCAAACTACCGCCACTGGCATCTCTATAAGTATTTAGTACAGTCAGCCAATGCGCTCGCCCGCATGTGTGGTTGCACTGATGACAGCTCACCATACCCCGTATGAGAAACGGTTCCCAATTCCTAAACAATGATACTTCTAAACAATAGAGAAACCTTCCCAGTTACTCTCCTATCTGGGTGAATAAAACTGAGCATGTCTGAGCACACCGAGCCAGGGGAGGGGGGGAAGGGATATCTGCACTGAAAGATTTTAATACAATTCTTTGGTTAGGAATTTCATAAAAAGTCAACCAAGATATTTTTATTATCTATTTATTATTATTACCTATTGGTAAGGCAACATATGTTTAAAGGGTATCTCAACCTCTTATATCAACTTTTGCTGTAGTGTAGTGGACCCTATCCCACCTCCACCCACCATATTTGCTTGCAAAAGAATCAGAAAGGTACTAACCGAGCATCGTTCCTTCTGCGTTCAGACCCGGCCCTCTGCTAGTATTAAAATGCAAGCAGGTGGCATGACCGGCAGCCGCGTCCGTGACTGGCTGAGAAGCAGCCAATCACAGACGCAGCTGCTGGCAGTGCAGAATGCTGGGGGAACAAGACTCATTGCCAATTTTTTTTGCAAAGAAATATGGCGGTTGGGGGTGGGAGAGGGTCCCCTACACTACAGCAAAATGATTTAATGCTAGGGCACAGGGCAGCAAACAGGAATCGAGAGGGAGGGAGGGGGAAGGGCTCCAGTGGCCAGAAACCTCTCTGAGGAAAGGTAAGAGACAAAAACGTTTTCACTCACAGACAGGCTCCTACTCTTCACTTTCTGGGACTTTGAACAGACGCTGCAGGAGAACCATTTGGAGCAGAGATGTACGGTAAGGATTTTTAAACACTATACAGTGGGGCCAGTAGTAAAGGAAATTTTAGTTTTGGGGGTGGACATGCCCTTTAAGTCATGATTTAATTGATTAAAAAAAAAACATACGTCACAATATTCAAGACACCAACAGAGGACATGTTTGGCGGTCAAAGCTGATCCTTAAAGAAGGGCCATTCAAAGCTATAAAGCTGCCAGCCTACTGAAAGTTTGCCCTCGTAGAAAACAATGTCATGTATAAGAATGCTGTGACAAAATAATGGTCTTTTGATGCAACATGAAAGAAAAAAAAATATCTAATAAATATAAAATGTTTATTCTCCATCCAGGGGTACTATTATCCTGTCATGGCTCTCTCCTAACACACTGACAGTCCCCATCTTTTATCAGAAAGACAAGAAAACAGCAGGAACTGCTACTGAACAATCCCAACTGTTTACATTAATGGATTTGGAAGCCATAAAGGTGCAGTTGCTATTCAGCTAAAGGGCAGAGACAGGAACAAAATGGCTCAATAACTTTTCTTCCGAGACGTTATCATTGTGGGATTCAATGCACATTCAGGGATGTGGAAAATAAAATATTCCATTCTTATTTTATTTTTTTACCAGTTTGTCCCGTCGATATGTGGCTAAACACTTCACATAAACCCATTGACGCATTTAACACAACTGAACGCCTGTGAAGGTCTAAGGGGGCAATTATATCACAAGGTTGGAAAATTCTAATGGCTAAACATTGAATGGTTTTTGGTTCTTTAAGGTTGTAAAAATATTCCTTATGCCTCATAGGCTAATCCTTCTAGTATGTCCTTGTTACAATGTCAGATTAAGAAAGCACATGCTCATTTTTGTTAGTGTACAGTAGGTGTTTAACTAAGCCTATGGAGTCAAATTCTAAATACTGTAGCTTTTAGGGGTAGCAGAGATCCCATCCCATTGCAATGGCTATTTAAAGGACAACTGTAGTGTCCGCGTTCCACCCTCCTTCGCCCAGGGTCTAACCAATGGGAAGACAAGCTCTGCAAGAAGCACTAATTTAATTAAAAGATTCATTAAGGTGTAATGTCTTCTCAATTGCAGCTAAATAGGAAAAAAATAGCAATATAAAGTCCCAAACGCCTTCTTCAGGTTTGACTATACGTGTATTCTGCCAACCAAGAAGGATCTTCACAGTTTGTTTGTTTTTTTATTTATCACAGGACATTTGTCCAGCACAGAGAAGGAAACAAACACAGATGCAAGTTTATTTGTGTACGATGCAATCAAGTAATAGTTTGATTTGTAAGGTTACCCAATAAATGAACTGCAGTATCTAAGCAATCAAGCAGTTTCTTATCTTACCCTCTGGGTGTTTAAAGACCTACTTGGCATTAAAACCATAGCATTCCAGTCTTAAATTTGATTGCATCACTTGTAGAGAGTGTAATTTAAAAACTTCCTATTGTGGCACCGCAAATGCCCCCGAACCCTCTTACTACAACGCCCGTAAATGTGTTAGCGTGGGTTTAGAGATTTACAGATTTGCAGTTCAGTTTGCATCATAACCAAATTATAGTGAATTTTTGGATTGTGGCTAAATGTCAACAAACTTGGAAAGTAATTTAAGAATGTGACTTCACAGGCAGGAAACACTCAATCAAAACATGTTTCGTTTATTTCCTTAAAGGAGAACTTTACTTTTTTTTGTAATGTGAAAGCTTTTCTCCCCAGGACACCTATATACTGAAAAATTCTCTAGAAATACAAAATACTCGGCTAATTTTACTGACATTTTTTTATTCTGTTCCTAGAAAAAGATAAAGCTTCTAAATGTACCTATATTCTTTAAAGGGCATGTCCAGCTTAAAATAAAGTTACCTTAGAAATGTTTTGCATTATCTATGTTTCGTCCCCGGTCCCGCGCCGCCCACTGGAGCAAAAACAGGAGCAGTGGGCGGCGCAGGACCGGGGCAGGTAAGTCCCTTTAGGAAAGATTTTGAAACATATAGATAATGCAAAACCTAGGTTTGGGGGGGGGGATGATTAACATTTCTAAGGTAACTTTATTTTAAACTGGACATACCCTTTAAATATGCTGATGTGGCTCACCAGTTAAAGCTCGTTTTAGAAACACATAATTTATGAGGTCATAATTTCAAGTCCCCAGATTTTTTTCCCTTTCCCATTATTTTATTAGCAAATGATAAAGTTTCTACATTACACATAGTTCCTGTGTTGGGATATGGGTATAAAGCTTTGCTTTAAGAGGTTGCAGGTTCATAAATCACCCAGTAGTCACAGCAAAGGGAAAGGTGAGACTCAGCTTCTTGTATGTTTGTGAAAGTTCAATGCTGTCTGAATATGCTTGTGAAGGTTCTCATTCATCCAGGTCATGGTATATCTGTTGTATTCAATTAGATCAACTGGACTAGAAATGTAGTTCTTGAAGACGTTTCGCTAGTCATCCGACTGGCTTTCTCAATTCAGAATGACTTGTACAAGAATCTGTGGCAATTATGTACCCTGGAAAATCCCAATTAGCATATCACAGCCAGGTGTTAAGGGTGTGATTAGATAGTGGCTAAGAGGTGTTATAGGAACGCCCAGAGTAAGGTGTTAAAACAGCATTGTACATGGCAGACAGATGGTGTCGAACCCCCCACCTCTATTTAGGCTTGGTTTCTTTATTTTCACATAAATGGCCTCATTAACACCTCTCTTGAACCAGTCACGTTCCTTTGCCAGTATGTTAACATTACAATCTTCAAAGGTACGTCCTTTATCCTTAAGATGCAGGTACACGTCTGAGTCCTGACCAGAGGAATTGGCTCTTCTGTGCTGGGCCATACGTTGATGCAGTTGCTGTTTGGTCTCCCCCACATACAAATCAGAGCATTCTTCACTGCTCTGCACTGCATATATGATGTCGCTTTTCTTGTGTTTAGGTATTGGGTCTTTCGGATGTACCAATTGCTGCCTCAGTGTGTTGTTCAGTTTAAAGCAGACAGGGATACGGTGTTAATTTCTCGGAGACCCCTGCTACATATGGGATGACCATGTTCTTTCTCCTGTCTTGCTTTTCCCCTTCACTGTTGGTATTCGTGTTCTTTTCTTTCCTTCAGAATGACTTCTTGTACAAGTTCTGAATTGAGAAAGCCAGTCGGATGACTAGCGAAACGTCTTCAAGAACTACATTTCAAGTCCAGTTGATCTAATTGAATACAACAGATAATGCTGTCTGAAGACTTTAGCTTCCCTTTAATCTTTTACATATTCTAAAATTTGGTTTATACAATGGAGAATTAACTAGGCACAGTCACGACTATATCTCCATGCTCACATATGGTTTCAATGATTTTGAAAATGTAATGTGTAAACACACAAGATTACCCAGAAATCATCAGTCTCTACTGGGCTCTGGCCCTAAAACTCAACCAGTAAAATTAAAAACTGTGCAATTGTGTTTAGTTTTCGACCAGCAACCCTGCCATTCCTGTAGGCTGTGAGTGTGTGTGTATTTAATGAGGGGTTACTAAGCGGCTTATAGCTTTAAACAGTTCTGCACTGAGCTATTACTAAATTGCTACCACAAAGGAAACATGAACAAATGTTCTGTACCTAAAATAAAATGGAAAAGAACTGTTTAGACGAAAGCCAGGATAAGGAACAGGAAATTACGAGACAAATCCCCCTTGTTAGGAATATTGTAGACATATAATATATATATTAAAGAACAAAACCCTCCTCCCACCATATATAACCAGGGTGAACTCTCCCTGCTAAGAAACTGCTGCACAAGATATACTAACCTGTATTCCTGCTTCATTTGTACCTAGAGGTATGTTCCAGTGGACAAGGTTACGTTAGATGAGCCATAAATCTGTCCAAGCAGATAGTGTCACGAAAAACCCCCCGGACATTTCAATGACGTCAAGAAAATACTGAGATGTCTTTAATGGAAGGACAACTTTGGTGCTGATCCCCTTCCATACACCCCCATAAGAACCCAGGGTGAAGACCTGAAACATTCAGTCCTCACCCTGGGGGATTTCAATAGTTAATGGATAATACATACCCAAAGGTCAGCTGCACACTCGCCCACTTCCTGATCCCCGACTCATCTCCTTGCAGAGAGTTGCTTCCCATAGGCCAGGCCACAGATTCTAGCGGGAGATGGATTGGACAGGACCCAGTGTGCTGAAGTTAAGGTAAGTTTTACTCTAACTATTGCAATCCCAGTGGTGAAGACTGAGCAATTCAGATCTTCACCCTGGGTTCTTTAATGGTGGGGAGAAAGGACAGTAGCAGTGGAGTTCTCCTTTAATCCCTGGCCCGTATGAGGTTTCCCCACAAACACACACAAGGATTCACAAATTCGACTTTCTAGTTTTGTGCTCCGTTATGTTCCGTACACCTAGTTCTACACCATGAAATTTCTTTGTTGCTGTGCCAAATGATGTTGGTTCATCCCCCCTCCAGACAATATAAGGTTCTTACAATGGTTATACTTAAGCGGAGTCCGCACATGGGCGACCTTTATAAAATGGCGGACAGAATCTGCAAAATGTAAAGCAGATTTTCAGCTGTGACTGACTCCTAGTGCAGCTTTTAAAGATCTCACAAGGATAAACGATGAAGAGCTGTCAATGTTCCCCTGTACTAACGGCTGAAACACGTTTTTTACTATTTAATGCTGATGATCCGGTTATATTCCTTCATTCACAGTTTCCTAACGAGTTTGAATAAATAGGAATTGTTGCCAATGTTCTTCTGGCTGTTTATCAATGACCTGGATAGAAATATTTCCCAGAATTGATTCAACCACAGACTGCCAATGAATTAATCCTGATAGACATTTGTGTTATGCGCTACAATGTGCATTTTAATCCAGTCTTAAATACACTCTTGATCTTATTGGGTTTGTTGATATTTAAATTTGCTGCCAATTCGTTTAAAAATGGATTGTTGCTACAGATCATTAAAGAAAATGCATTTTCATAAGTTGTGCCTAAACAAATCGGTGGCATCACTTTTCTTCAGGATCTTTGACAGTTCACCTCATGGCGGCGACCAGCCTGGGAGGCGGAAGTACGTTTTCCTACCTCTCTCTGAAATATACTTTTTTAGTAGACAGGGTTGCACTTTGAAAGACTTGGCTTAGTTTAGTAAAAAGTGAAATCCCAGTTTGTGCCAAACTTTGTGCCGATTTCCAAGTCCTCCTAACTTTATTGGATTTTATTCCATAGCATTAAATATTCATGATCTGTCCGTTATGCATATTTAATATATTTCTATGTCGCTGCCCTTTGCTGGCTAATTAGCTGCCAGGACCCGTACTGTGTTTCCAAGGGGTGAAATGTAAGAAGATCTTACTTAATGACAAGTTTCCATTCACCAGCAAAATAAGCCTCGAATGTTTTGTCCCTTCCTTTTCTAATTTAAAACAGGAATATCACAGAAACAAAGGAAAACACAAGCAGCCAAATAAATCGGCTGAGTAATCTAATTGCAAAGTCATTTTAGAACAGAACGAAAGTGTAATTAGAAATTCAATTCTTGCCCATGAATTCTGCACACACACAAAAAAAACCTTAAATGTCTGCAGATAAAAAGACGACCAGAAAGCTCAATACAGAAATAACTTTCATTGTGTAGATTGGTGGTACTTGTATTTTCAGTTGATGTTCCCTGTACTATTTAATCTTCAGCAACCAACTAGATGTTAACTGAAGGAGACCAGTAAAAAGCTAACATCTAATTGGCTGATGTAGGAAAATAGCATGCACCAATGTTTGATCCCTTTTATTAAAAGGACAATAGCGTCCCCTCCCTTTATAAAGTGCCCAGGATGATGACCTAAAAGACTAGGTCCTAACCACTGGGTTCAACCAAGTCTTGTACTTAACTATAGAAGTTCTGATCCCTGGTTCTCTCTCCTCGCCTGGGGCTTCACAAGTAGAAAGACGTTTCTTCAACAGCATTAAAGCTCGCAAACCAGAAAGAGGAAGCAGGGAACAGCGCAGCCAGCTATCAGAACCTCTTTAGGTAAGCACAGGACTTAGAAGCTGAACCCAGGGGTGAGGACCGAGCAGTTTAGGTCCTTATCCTGGGTACTTTTAAAGGGCCGAACTAGATGATCGGGGCTGAGGTGATTATAGTTGTCCTTTAAATAAGGGGCACCATTGGCAGACTCTGCACTACTTGGAATGAATGCATGTTTGCCCCTTAAAGGGTAACTGTGGTCTCGACTTCTTGCAAACTAGGATAATATAAAAAGCCTTTCATCACACCTTCAAAATAAAACCTAAATCACATCTCTAGATATAATAAGTGAGAAGTTATTGCTGGAAAGGACAATATTACTTCCTGCAGGAACACTTCCTGTTTTCAGCCATGTGACCAGCCTATCTGCATTAATAGGCTCCCCTTCTCAACTGTCAATTTTTTCCCCAGTTACTTCGTGATTTCCCCAGCATTAGGTTAATTGAGCATGCTTCACCCCCGGGGCGGAGGGGCGGAGCAGAGGTCTGGTGATGTCACACAACCTACTGAAAGCAGGAAATTATGAAAAACCGTTTCGACCGACAAACGTGCCCTGTGTGGGCGCTTTGTAGGGCCAAATGGACACTCGCCGAGCCTCGTTGACCAATTCGCCTGGCGGATCATCAACGATGCCCTACCAGGCGTTTTCTTTCAGCCAGCAAACCTCCCACACATGGCAATAGTGACGGGCGAATCGGGCACTCATATAAATCACGTGTCACGGGTCGGCTCCTGCTATCACACGTGTATGAACCTTTAATGGGCGGAAAGTTGTTTGTCCCAAATGAAATGTATTTACATATCATAAAGACTTCCCGAATGTCAATTGTGTTCTGTATTAACAGAATAACCTTACAATGTTCAGTAGCATCTAGTCTAAGTGCAAGTGAAGTTTGCTTGGTGGCAGGCTGAAGGTACCATCAATATATTGACAAGCTTTCGAGGGCTAAACCCTCTTCATCAGGTCAGAGCAGTACTGATTTTAACAAAGGTTTAAAGGGGAACTGTGGTCTCCAAACAAGTTGAGTTTAAATGAAAGGCCAGTTTCTTACCTTTAAAACGAGCCATCAACCACCTCTCTACGTGCTCCACAGCCCAAAAAATACAGAAATGACTGACCAGAAAGTTAATGGGTGGGAGGCTGACATGTGACATTCCTGAGGCTTCTCCTGCATAGTGCCGCTGGGGAGCACAGCCTCAGACTCCCTCAGTGTGTGAGGGAGACAGGAAGTCCCTCCTCCTCTCTGCTGTGTGAAGTCCTGACAGAGAAGGTAAGGGAATCTACAGCCCTTCTCTCCCACTATGTGAAAACAGTTCTCACTCTGTTTCCACAGAGCTTTCTGTAGGGGGGGGGGGGGGCTGCCTCAGTGTGTTGTTCGGTTTAAAGCAGACAGGGATACGATGTTAATTTCTCGGAGACCCCTGCTACATATGGGATGACCATGTTCTTCCTCCTGTCTTGCTTTTCCCCTTCACTGTTGGTATTCGTGTTCTTTTCTTTCCTTCTACTTCGTTTGACAAAGGCCCAGTCTGGATATCCACAAGGTTTAAGGGCTCCTCTGAGATGTTTCATTTCTTTAGCCTTCGCCTCTGTGCTAGTGGGGATGTTCTCAGCTCTGTGCTAGTGGGGATGTTCTCAGCTCTGTGTTAGTGGGGATGTTCTCAGCTCTGTGCTAGTGGGGATGTTCTCGCCTGTAAGAGGTTATGTGGTTAGGAGGTCGGGTATTGGTAAAGTCATTGTATGTAGGACAATACAGATTATTAAAGGGCAACATCACTGGTAGAATTCTGCTATGTTATAAGGAATGTATGTGGTTAGGAGGTCGGGTATTGGTAAAGTCACTGTATGTAGGACAATACAGATTATGAAAGGGCAACATCACTGGTAGAATTCTGCTATGTTATGGGGAATGTATGTGGTTAGGAGGTCGGGTATTGGTAATGTCACTGTATGTAGGACAATACAGATTATTAAAGGGCAACATCACTGGTAGAATTCTGCTATGTTATAAGGAATGTATGTGGTTAGGAGGTCGGGTATTGGTAATGTCACTGTATGTAGGACAATACAGATTATGAAAGGGCAACATCACTGGTAGAATTCTGCTATGTTATAAGGAATGTATGTGGTTAGGAGGTCGGGTATTGGTAATGTCACTGTATGTAGGACAATACAGATTATTAAAGGGCAACATCACTGGTAGAATTCTGCTAGGTTATAGGGAATGTATGTGGTTAGGAGGTCGGGTATTGGTAATGTCACTATGTAGGACAATACAGATTATTAAAGGGCAACATCACTGGTAGAATTCTGCTATGTTATAAGGAATGTATGTGGTTAGGAGGTCGGGTATTGGTAAAGTCACTGTATGTAGGACAATACAGATTATTAAAGGGCAACATCACTGGTAGAATTCTGATTAGATTAATGGCTCAGTTACTATGGTAGTTGGTAGAGGGTACGGTAATGTAATTAATGGCCTCGGTTAAATGGTGAGTTGGTATAGAGGTAACGGTAATCTATTAATGGCTCGTTTTATATGTGAGTTTGGTATAGGGTACGGTAATTGCAATTAATGGCTCGGGTTATATGGTGCTTTGGTACTCAAGTAGGTCCCGGTAATCTCAATTAATGGCCGGTTATATTGTGAGTTGTTATGAGGTACGTTAATGTATTTAATGTCTCGGTTATAATGGTGATCTTGGGTAATATGAGGATACTGTAATCGAATTATATGGCTCGGTATATATGTTGAGTTGGGTCTAGTAGGTCCGGTAATCTATTAATGGCTCGGTTATATGGTGAATTTGGTATCAAGAGGTACGGTCATCTAATTAATGGCTCTTTATATGGTGAAGTTGGTATAGAGGTACGGTAATCTAATTAATATGGTCTCGGGTTTATATGTTAGTTGGTCATAGAGGTACTGGTAACTAAATTAATGCTCGGTTATATGTGAGTTGGTATATAGGTACGGTAATGTATTAGGCTCGGTTATATGGTGAGTTGGTATAAGGTACGTAATCCTATTAATGGCTTCGGTTATTGGTGAGTTGGTATAGAGTTTACGGTAATCCTAATGAATTGGGCTCTTTTCTATGGTGAGTTGGTATAGAGGACGGTAAATCCTATTAATGGTCTTCGGTTATATGGTGAGTTTGGTATCAAGGTACGTTATGTAATTAATGGCTTCGGTTATATGGTGAGTTGGGGGTATAGGAGGTACGGTAATCTAATTAATGGCTCGGTTATCTGGTGAGTTGGTATAAGGTACGGTAATCTAATTAATGGCTCGGTTTCTGGTGAGTTGGTAATAGAGGTACGGTAATTCTAAATTAATGCTCGGTTATATGGTGAGTTGGTATAGAGTACGGTATCTAATTAATGGCTCGGTTACATGGTGAGTTAGTATAGAGGTACCGGTATCTATTAAGGCTCGGTTATATGTGAGTTGGTATAGAGGTACGTAATCTAATTATGGCTCGTTATTATGGTGAGTTGGGTTATAGGATGTAAAAACGGTAATCTAATTAATGGCTCGGTTATTTGTGAGTTAGGTAGCGTACGTACTCTAATTAATGGCTTCGTGTTAATATGTGTGAGTTGGTAATAAAGAGGTACGGTAATCTAATTAATGGCTCTGTTTATGGTTGAGTTGGTATCGAGGTACGGTAATGTATTAATGGCTCGTTGATATGGTGATTGGTAGAGAGGTCGGTAATCTAATTATGGCTCGGTTACGGTGAGTTGGTATAGAGTACGGTAATGTACAATTAATGGCTACGGTTTTATTGGTGAGTCTGGTATAAGAGTACGTAATGTAATTATACGCTCGGGGTCTTATACGGTTGAGTTAGTATAGAGGTAGGTAATCTAATTATGGCTCGTTATATGTGATTGGTATAGATTGACGGTAAATGATAATTAATGGCTCGGTATTTGGTGAGTTGGTATAGAGGTACGGTAAAAAGACAATCTAATTAATTGCTCGGATTATATGGTGAGTTGGTATAGAGGTCCGGATAATCTAATTAATGGCTCGGTTATCTTGGTGAGTTGGTTTGAGGTACGGTAATACTTAACTTAATGGCTCGGTTATATGGTGCGTAGTATAGAGGGCCTAGGTACTGCTAATAAGGCCTCGGTTATATGGATGATTGGTATCCATTCTGAGGTAATCGTTAAATCTAACTTAATGGGCTTCGGTAATATTGTAGTTGGTGTATAGAGTGACGTATAGTAATTACTGGCCTCGGTTCTATGGTGAGTTTTGTATAAGAGTTACGGTAATCTAATGATGGCTCGTTTATATGGTGGAGGTTGTATAGAGGTACGGTAATGTTAATTAATGGCTCGGTTCTTGTGAGTTAGTATACGAGTTACGCGTACTCTACTTATGCTCGGTTTTATATGGTAGTTTTTGGTATAGAGGTACGGGTAAATGTAAGTAGTGGCTCGTTAATCTGGGTGAGTTAGTTAAGGTACGGTACTCTAATTTCGTGCTCGGTCTTATATGCGTGAGTTGTATCGAGTTAACGGTAAATCTAATTAATGTCCTCGGTTATTGGTGAGTTTGGTAAAGAGTAAGCGGTAATGTAATTAATGGCTCGGTATATCTGGTGAGTTAGTATAGAGGAAACAGTAAACTAATTAATGGCTCGGTTGATGAATGGTGAGTTCAGTGTATAGAGGTACGGTAATCTAACTTCATTGCTTCGGTTTATTTGTGACTGTTTGTATAGAGTACGGTACTCTAATTTACTGGTCTCCGGTTAGATGTTGAGTTGGTTAGAGGTACGTCTCTAATTATGGCCGTCGGTTATATTGTTGAGTTGGTATAGAGGTTACGGTCCCCTGTAATTAATGGCTCGGTTATATGGTGAGTTGGTCATGAGGTACGGTAATACTCTTAATGCTCGGTTATATGGTGAAGTTGGTGTAATAAAGAGTACGGTAATCTAATTACCATGGCTCTGTTATATTGTGGTTGGTATAGAGGTTCGGTAATCTAATTACATGGCTCGGTTATAGGTGAGTTTGGTATAAGGGGACGGTAATCTAATTAATGGCTCGTTATATGTTGAGTTAGTAGATAGGTACGGTAATCTAAATTAATTGCCGGTTCTATGGTGAGTTGGTATAGAGGTACTGCTTAATCTCATTAAATGGCTCGGTTTATATGTTGAGTTGGTATAGAGGTACTGTCAATCAATTATGGCTCGAGTTATATGGTGATTATGTATATAGGTACTGGTAAATCTAATTAATGGCTCGGTTATATGGGCGAGTTGGTATAGAGTAGGTAATCTAATTAATGGCTCGGGTAGAGGTGAGTTGGGGATAACAGAGTTTACGGTAATCTATTAATGGCTCGGTTATATGGTGAGTTGGTATAAGGTACGGTAATGTATTAATGGCTACGGTTTATATGGTGAGTTGGTATAGAGGTACGGTAAGTAATTAATGGCTCGGTTTATAGGGTGAGTTGGTATAGAGTTAACGGTAATGGTACTTATGTCTCGGTTATATGGTGAGTTGGTATAGAGTTACGGTAATCTAATTATGGCTCGGTTATATGGTGATTTGTTATAGAGGTACGGTAAATGTTAATTAATGGGCTCGGTTCTATGGTGAGTTAATATAGAGTACGGTAACTAATTAATGGCTTTCGGTTATATGGTGAGTTGGTATAGAGTAGGTAATCTATTAATTGCTGCTCGGTTATATGTGAGTTGGTATAGGAGGTACGGTAATTTACTTCGTGGCTCGGTTATATGGGAGTTAGTATAGAGGTACGGTACTCTAATTACTGGCTCGGTTATATGGTGAGTTTGTATATCTAGTTAAACGGTATCTACATAATGTCTCGGTTTATATGGTGATTTGGTTATCAGGTACGGTAATGTCGTAATGGCTCGGTCATGGTGGTTGGTATAGAGGTACGGTAATCTGAATTAATGGGCTCGGTTTATTACGGTGAGTTGGGTTCGAGGTACGCGTAAGGTAATTAGTGGCTCGGTTCTTATGGTGAGTTAGTATAGAGGTACGGTAACTGTATTAATGGCTCGGTTATATGGAGAGTTGGTATGAGTCTAACGGTAATCTAAGTAAATGTCTCGGTTATATGGTGAGTTGGTATAGAGGTACAGTTAATGTATAATAGGCTCGGTTTTTATATTGTGGAGTTGGTATAGAGGTACGGTAATCTCTCCTTAATGGCTTCGGTTTTATATGGTGAGTTGGTATAGAGGTACGGTAAATGTAATTAATGGCTCGTTTATATGGTGAGTTGTATAGGAGGGTACTTTAATCTAATTATGGCTCTGGCTCGTTTATATGTGCGTTTGGTATAGAGGTACGGTAATCTAATTAATGGCTCGTTATATGGTGAGGTTTTGGTATATAGGTACGGTAATCATAATTAATGGCTCGGTTATATGTGAGTTGGTATAGAGTGTACGTATCATTAACGGCTCGGTTATAATGTGGTTGGCGTAATAAGGGTACGGTACTCTATTACGGCCGGTTTATAGGTTAGTTGGTATAGAGGTACGGAATGTAATAATGGCTCGTTATATGGTGAGTTGTTATAAGAGGTTACCGGTAACTAATAATGGCTCGTTTTATGGTGAGTGGGATATATGTAACGGTAATCCAATTATATGGCTCGGTTATTGTGAGTTGGTATAGAAGGTACGTAATCTACGGATTAATGGCTCGGTTCTAGGGTGATTGGGTATAGAGTCAAGGTAATCTCATTATGGCTTCGTTTATTATGTGTGAGTAAACTGGTATAGAGTTACGGGAATAATCGCATTATGGCTCGGTTATATGGTGGAGTTGGTAATGAGGTACCGGTAAATCTAATTATGGCTCGGTTTTAATGGTGAGTTTTGGTATAGAGTAACGGTACTCTACTTTAATGGCTCGTTTTTATTGGTGAGTGGTATAGAGTGTACGGTAATCTATGAATGGCTCGGTTATAAGGTGTAGTTGGTATAAGAGGTACGGTAATGTACTATGGCTCGGTTATATGGTGAGTTGGTAATAGAGGTCAGGCCGGTACATTCTAATTATGGCTCGGTTTATTATTGTGGGAGTTGGTTATACTGAGGGTACCGGTATATCTAATTAAATGCCATTCGGTTAGCTATGGTGAGTTGGTATAGAGGTACGGTAATCTAATTAATGGCCTTCGTTATATGGTGATTTTGGTATAGGAGGTAACTGTAATCTATTAATGGCTCGTTATATGGTGATGTTGGTATAGAGGTAGCGGTATCTAATTAATGGCTTCGTTTATATGGTGAAGTTGGTAGAGAGTACGGTACTCTAATTAATGGCTCGGTTAGAAGTGTTGAGTTGGTATATATGTACGGTAAATGTAATTAATGGCTCGGTTATATGGTGAGTTTAGTATCGAGTTCGGTAATCTACTTAATGGCTCGTATTGTTGATTTTGTATAGAGGTCCGGTAATCGTAATTAGTGGCTCGGTTATATTCAGTTGAGTTAGTATAGATGTAACGGTAATCTCATAAGGCTCGGTTTATTGGTGAGTTGGTATAGAGTTACGGTAATCTAATGATGTCTCTGTATTGGTGGATTGGTATATAGGACAGGTAATCTAATAAGTGGCTCTGTTATATGGTGACGTTCGTACTAGAGGTATCGGTAATGTTTAATGGCTCGGTTATATGGTGAGTTGGTATAGTAGGTCGGTAAGTGTAATTATGGCTCGGTTATTGGTGAGTTGGTATGAGGTACTGTAATCTAATTCAGGCTCTGTATATGGTGAGTGGTATAGAGGTTGGTAATCTAAAATTAATGGCTCGGTTATATGGTGAGTATAAAATTAGAGGTACGGTAATCTAATAATGGCTCGGTTATATGGTGAGTTGGTTAGAGAGGTAATGGTAATCTAATTAATGGCTCGTGTTATAGTGAGTTATTATAGGAGGTACGGTAATCCTAAATTATATGGCTCGTTTCTCTGGTGAGTTAGTATAGAGGTACGGCTACTCTTCTTTAATGGCTTCGGTTATTGGTGAGATTGGTATCGAGTACGGTAATGTAATTTAATGGCTCGGTCTCTATGCTGTTGTATAGAGTATGGTAAATCTCATTATGGCTCGGTTATATGGGATTTGTATAGAGGTACGGTAATCTTAATTAATGGCTCGGTTATTGGTGAGTGGTATCGAGGTACGGTCATCTAATTATGCTCTGTTATATGGTGAGTTTTGGTATATAGGTCGCGGTAATCTTAATTAAATGGCGCGTTATATGGTGAGTTTGTATCGAATGTACGGTAAATCTCATTAATGGGCTCGTTATATGTGAGTTGGTATAAGAGGTAAACGATAATCTATTATGGCTCGGTTATATGGTGAAGTTAGTCAGAGGTACGGTAATCTACTTACTGGCTCGGTATATGGTGAGTTTATAGAGAGTACGGTAATCTAATTAATGGCTCTGTTATATGGTGAGTTGTATATATGACGTTTAATCGAAATTAATGGCTCTGTTATTGGTGAGTTGTGTAGAGGTACGGTAAATCATTAATGGCTCGGTTCCATATGGTAGGTTGGATAGATGTTGGTAATCTCATTAAATGGCTCGTTATAATGGTTAGTTATTTAATAGAGGTACGGTAATTCAATTTAGAATGGCCGGTTATACTGGTTGAGTTGTTTAGAGAGGTATGGTAATCATAATGGCTCGGTTATGGTGAGTTAGTATAAGGTACGTTAATCTAATTATGGCTCGGTACTATAAATACTGTGAGTTAGTATAAGAGGTACGGTAATAACACTATTATGGCTCGGTTCTATGGGTGCCTTGGTATAGAGGTACGTAATAATCAATTATGGCTCGGTTTGATATGTGAGTTGTGTATAGAGTCTGGTAATCGCATTAATGCATCTGTTTTATATGTGAGTTAGTAAATAGAGGTACGGTAATCTAATTAATGGCTCGGTTATATGGTGAGTTTTAGTATAGAGGTACGGTCATCTAATTAATGGCTCGGTTATTGTGAGTTGGTATAGATGTACGGTAATCTACTTAATGGCTCGGTTATGTGGTGAGTTGATAAGATGTCCGGTAATACTAATTAATGGTCGTTATACGGTGGATTTTATAGAGGTACGGTAATCTATTAATGGCTCGGTTATACGGTGAGTTGTATAGAGGTACGGTAATCTAATTAATGGCTCGGTTAATGTGGGTGAGTTGGTATAGAGGTACGTTAATGTAATTAAATGGTGCTCGGTTTATGTGGTGAGTTTGGTATAGAGGTACGGTATGTAACTTATGGCTCGGTTTTATGTGATTTGTATGAGGTACGTTAAGCTAATTAATTGCTCAGTATATGTGAGTTGTATAGGCGTACGGTAATGTTAATTAATGCTCGGTTATATGGTGGTTGTATAGAGGTTACGGTATCTAATTCATGTCTCGGTATATGGTGATTGGGTTATAGAGGTACCGGTAATCTATTAATGGCTCTGTTATATGTGAGTTGGTATCGGGTCCGGTAATCTAATATGGCTCGGTATATGGTGAGTTGGTATAGAGGTACGTTAATGTAATTAATGGCTCTGGGTTATATGAGTTAGTTGGTATAGTAGGTCGGTAATCTAATTAATGGCTCGGTTATATGGTGGTTGGTAATAGAGGTACGGTCTCTAATTACTGGCTCGTGTTATATGGTGAGTTGGTATAGAAGGTACGGTATCTAATTAATGGCTCGGTTCATATGGTGAGTTGGTATAGAGTACGGTAATCTAATTATGGCTCGGTTAATGTTAGTTGGTCTAGAGGTACGGTAATCTAGTATGGTCTGGTTATATGGTGAGTTGGTCTAGAGGTCGCTTAACTGTAATTAATGGCTCGGATTATCTGGTGAGTTGGTATAGAGGTACGGTAATCTAATTAATAGCTCGGTTTATATGGTGAGTTGTATAGATTTACGGTAATCATAATTAATGGCTCGTTATAGGTCGATTGGTATAGATGTACGGTAATCTAATTAATGGCTCGTTCCTATGGTGAGGTTGGTATGAGGTAACGGTAATGTACAATTAATGTTGTCTCGTTATAGGGGATGGATATAGAGGTACGGAATCTATTAATGGCTCGGATTATATGGTGAGTAGTGTTATAGAGGTACGGTAATCTAATTAATGGCTCGGTATAATTGTGGAGTTTGGTATAGAGGTAACCTGGTAATCTAATTAATGCTCAGGTTACTAATTGGTGAGTTGGTTAGAGTCGGTAATCAATTATGGCTCGGTTTATATGGTGAGTTAGTATAGAGGTAACGGTAATCAATTAATGGCTCGTTATATGGTGAGTTGGTATAGAGGTACGGTCAATCTATTAATGCTCGGTTATATGGTGATTAGTATAGAGGCTACGGTATCTAATTAATGGCTTCGTGCTTATATGGTGAGTTTGGTATAGATGTAGCGGTAATCTATTACAGTCTCGATTGATATGGGTGCAGTTGTATAGCGGTCAACGGTAATTCAATTAATGGCTCGTTATGGTGAGTTGGTTATAAGAGGTACGGTAATGTAATTAGTGGCTTCGGTTAATGGTAGTTAGTATCGAGGTAACGATTGTAATTAATGGCTCGGTTATATGGGAGTTTGGTATAGAGGTACTGTAATCTACTGATGACTCGTTATTATGGTGATTGGTATAGATGGTACTGTCAATCTAAATTAATTGGGCTTGCGGTTATCTGGATTAGTTAGTAATAGAGGTTAGCGGTAATCTTTAATAATGGCTCGGTTTATATGGTTAGTTAGTATAGAGGTACGTACTCTAATTACTGGCTCGTTATATGTGATTTGGTATAGAGGTACGGTAATCTAATTTATGGCTCGTTATATGGTGAGTTGTATAGAGGTACAGTAAATCTAATTAATTGAGGCTCGGTTATATGGGTGAGTTGGTATCGAGTAGGTAATCTAATTATAGGGCTCGTTTATATGGTGAGTTGGGTATAAGGTTACGGTAATCTACTTACTGCTCGGTTATATGGTGAGTTGGGTATAGAGGTTCGGTATTCTAATTAATAGCTCGTTTATATGGGTGGTTTAGTATAGAGGTTACGGTAATCTAATTAATGGCTCGGTTTATATTGTGAGTTGGTATGAGGTACTGTAAATGTAATTATGCTCTCGGTTATATGGTGAGTGTATAGAGGTACGGTAATGTAATTAATTGCTCGGTTATATGTGAGTTGTATAGAGGTACGGTAATCTACTTATGGCTCGGTTATATTGGGCGAGTTTTGTATAGAGTTACGGTAATGTAATTAATGGCTCGTTATATGGTGAGTTGTATAGAGGTACGGTCAACTCTAATTAATGGCTCGTTATATGGTGGTTTGTATATGAGGTACGGTAATCAATTAATGGCTCGGTATATGGTGAGTTGGTATGAGGTACGGTAATCTCAATTAATCGCTCGGTTATATGGTGAGTCAGTATAGAGGTACGGTAAATCTAATTAAGGGCTCGGTTATATGGTGAGTTGGATCGAGAGGTACGGTAATGTCATTAGTTGCTCTAGTTATATGGTTGAGTTAGTCATACTATGTACGGTAATGGTAATTAATGGCTCGGTTAGTTGTGAGTTGGTAATATAGGTACGTACTCTAATTAATGGCTCCGTTTATATGGCGATTGGATATGGTACGGTAATGTAATTAATGCTCGTTTTATATGGGTGATTGGTATAGAGTACGGTAAATTACTTAATAGGCTCGGTTATTGTGGAGTTGGTATGAGGTACGGAATCTAATAATGGCTCGGGTATATGGTTGAGTTGTTATAGAGGTACGGTATGTAATTAATGGCTCGGTTATATGTTGAGTTGGTATAGAGTACGGTAATCTATTATGGCCTTCGGTTAATATGGTGAGTTGGTATAGAGTACGGTAAATGTAATTAATGGCTCGGTTATATTGTGGAGTAGTATAGATGTAACGGTAAATCTATTAATGGGCTCTTTTATATGGTGAGTTAGTATAGAGTACGGTAATCGAATGAAGGCTCGGCTTATGGTGATTTGGTATAGAGGTACGGAATTCTAATTATATGGCTCGTTATATGTGTGAGTTAGTATAGATGTACGGTACTAATTATGGCTCGGTTATATGGTGAGTTGTATAGAGGTTACGGTAATGTAATTAATGGCCTGTTTTATATGGTGAGTTAGTTATAGAAAGAGGTACCGTAATGTAATTAATGGCTCGTTATCTGGTGAGTTAGTATAGAGGTCCGGTAATCGACTTAATGGCTCGGTTATATGGTGGAGTTTGTATAGAGGTAGCGGTAATGTATTATGGCTCGTTTATATGGGGAGTTTTGGTATAGGGGTACGGAATCTCCATTAATGGTCGTTATATGGGGGTGAGTTGGTAATAAGAGGTACGGTAATCTAATTAATGGCTCGTTATATGGTGAGTTGGTATAGTAGTCCGGTAATCTAGTATGGGGCCCTTTTTTTCCGGGTGTTTTTATATGGTGATTTGGTATAGAGTTCCGGTAACTCTAATTATATGCTCGTTTATAATGTGAGTTGGGTAATAGAGGTACGGTAATCTAATTAGGCTCGGTTTACTATGTGAGTTAGTATGAGGTACGGTAATGTAATTATGGCTCGTTATATGGTTGAGTTAGTATAGAGGTACGGTATATTAGATTAATGCTCGTATATGTGAGGTTAGTATAGAGGTACGGTACTCTAATTAATGCTCGGTTATTTGGTGAGTTGGTATAGAGGTACGGTAATGTAATTATGGCTCGGTTCTATGGTGAGTTTGGTATAGGATGTTACGGTATCCTAATTAATGGCTCGGTTTATATGGTGCGTTGTACAGTGAGTTACGGTACTCTTATTAACGCTCGTTCTATGGGGAGTTGGTATAGAATGTACGGTAATCTAACTTCCCAGGCTCGGTTTTAGGTGAAGGGAGGCTCGGTTATATGGTGAAGTTTGGTATAGAGGTACGGTAATCTATTAAAATGGCTCGGTTGTTGGTGAGTTTGTTATAGAGGTACGGTAATCTAATTTAATGGCGAGGTTATCTGGTGACAGTTGGTAAGCGAGTACGTTAACTCTAATTAATGGCTCTGGTTATATGGTGATTGGGTCATGAGTTCCGGTCACTCGAATTAAATGGCTCGGTTATATGGTAGTTGGTCTAAGAGGTACGGTAATCCTAATAAATGGCTCGTTTATATGATGGCGAGTTGGTATAGAGGTACGGTACTCTAATTAATTGCTCTGTTAGTACTGGCGAGTTGGGTATAGAGGTACGTAATAGTAATTAGGCTCGGTTATATGGGCGAGTTGGTATAGAGGACGGGAATGTATTTAATGGCTCGTTTCTATGTAGCAGTTGGTATAGAGGGAACGGTAATCTCAATTAATGGCTCTATATGTGGTGAGTTAGTATCGAGGTACGGTAATCTTATTAATGGCTCGGTTTATGGTGATTTAGTATAGAGGTACGGTATATCTAATTAATTGGCTCGGTATATGGTGAGTTGTATAAAGGTCGGTAATCTAATTATATGGCTCGTTATGGGTGAGTTTGGTATAGCAGGACGGTAATTCTAATTAATGCTCGGTTATAAGGTAGAGTTGGTATAGAGGTTCGGTAATCTAATTAATTGCTCGGTTTATATTGTGAGTTGGGCTATAGAGGTACGGTCTCTAATTATTGCTCGGCATATATTACTGTGAGTGGTAATAAAAGAGGTACGGTTAATCTAATATGGCTCGGTTATTATGGTGAATTAGTATAGAGGTACGGTTAATCTAATTACTGCCTCGGTTATAATGGTGATTGGTAATAGAGACGGTAATCTATTATAATGGCTCCGTTTATATGGTGAGTTGGTATGAGGTTACGGTAATTTAATTAATGCGCCGTTATATGGTGAGTTGGTAAGAGTATACGGTAATCTAATTAATGGGCTGGTTATATGGTGAGTTGGTCAAGAGTTACGGTATGTAATACTGGCTCGGGTTATATGGTGATTAGTATATAGTTCCGGTACGCTATTAATGGCTCGTTATATGGTGAGTTAGTATAGAGGGACGGTAATCTAATTAATGGCTCGTTATATGGTGAGTTTAGTATAGAGGTAACGGTCATCTAATTAATGGCTCGTTTAATATGTCTGAGTTAGTATAGGATTGACGGTAAATCTAATTAATGGCTTCGGTTATATGTGTGAGTTTGGATAGGAGGTATCTGGAATCTAATTAACGGCTCGGTTATATGGTGAGTTGGTATAGAAGGGTACGTGGGAATCCTAATTAATGCTCGGTTTATAATGTTGACGTTGGTATAAGAGTTTCGGTTAAATGTAGTAACTGCTCGGTTATATTGTGAGTTTAGTCCATAGAGGTACGGTAATCTATTAGTGGCCTTCGGTTATATGGTGAGTTTGTTATAGAGGTCACGGTAATCTAATTAATGGCTCGGTTCTATGGTGATTTGGTATATCGAGTACGGTCTAATCTAATTATTGCTTCGGATCTGATAATGGTGACAGTTGGTATAGAGTGGTACGTCGATCTAATTCTGGTCTCGGGTCATCAATGGTGAGTTGGTAATAGAGGTAACGGTAATCCTAAATTAATGGCTCGGTTAGCTTTTTTCTAGCTGTTCGGTTGATATGATCTGCTCTCCTTCTTTCTATTATTAGAATCTGGTTGAAGTGTACCCAGTACAAGAGGATCTGTTCAGGACCGGCAGGCTCTCCAACTACCCCTAGCTTCTTGTGCCGATTTTCTGCCTCCTTGACCGAATACTATCCTCGTTAGCTCCCAAAGATCCACATCCGCCAAGCCCTCGTCTTCATATCCGTCCGGATGTCATTGGTGTCTGGAGAAATCCCCCGGCAACCTATAGACATCTGAAATTAAACCGGCCACGTCACAGTCTAGCTCCATCCAACTCAGAGGATATCCCCACTAGCCAGGAACTTGCGTCATCCGTCTTCTCGACTGTTAATAGTTGTATGGTTACTGTTCTAGTTCCTGTATGAACCGGCAGTCCTTGTTTATTGGAGGGACACTGGTCATGTAACTCCGTCAGTTTTATGAGTCTTTACATTCCGCTGGTTTCTCTCCGCGTGATGTCAGCAGATACTTTCCATATATTATTTTGTTGGGACATCCTCCATTTATTATACTGTAATCTCTCTCCGTGTATATTTATGGTTAATTCCGTGACGGTTATTTTGAATCCGTATGGACTTTGGTACTATTCACTTTACCCCTGTCACGAGACGATTTTTGTTCCCTCCGGATGCTCTCGAATAATGCAATTTATTTTACAAACCCTGCTGCCGATCCGTGTACGTCCGGACTGGTTTTCATGACATTGACGCAGGGCATACCAAGCGGTATAGTTGGGCGGGTACAATAACCGACTGGAGAAGACTCTCTAACACAATGCATTTGCCCTGGCGCCTACCTCCTGCTAAGATGCCCTACCATGCTCTCTCAAACTGCACACCATTTGCCGGCGACCAGAATACGATCCTTCATTTCTGTATCAAAGGTTCAGACAATGATCTCTGGTGACATGTCCGGTCTTCACTGCTCCTCTCCTGGTGTACAGGCATGTCTGGTCACGCTTCAGATGATGTGAAGAAGTGTGCACGCGCCTATACACTTATGGACGAAGGGATTCAGCGGAAGGATGGAGTGGCCATATTACACCTTTCATTGATTATAAACCCAATAAGGATGATTTGAAGAAGATCATGGACTGTTTTTTTTACATCACATTCCTTTTAAAAGCTGGGGTACCACAAAAAACGGGTCAGCCCCGGCATGTCGGTTGCGGCAAAATCGCCACGATGGACGTACAGCCCATAGAGGGCCGTGCGAATCGTCCGTGTTTTTCAATTGCTGGGCTTGTACAAAGCGTTAGCCACACATACAACCGGTTCGATGGTGAATTTTGCAGTTACAGAAAGGCGACCTGTTATAACATCTGTGGCCTAACGTGGCTGATAATTGGATTTGACTTCGGCTTCTACATCATCAGCAGAGAGGAGTCGCCCTAACCCCACCACAAGGCTATGGACGGGGGTGACACCCAGCTTACTGTACCTATAACAATGTGCTCCTCGGTTTTAATGGTACAATGGTAATCAAGGTATCTCTTGCCCTTAAGGGAGAGTGTTAGTCTGAATAATACTGGACCGGATTGGCCAGACGGAATGTCTTATTACTGACTGGCAATCCCCAATAGAGTGAAATTATAATTGGTCACATTCTGGTTTTTGGCTGCTGTCACACATTGTCAGCGTGTGGGCGAATCCCCCATTAAACTATGTTATGGGCTACGGTTGGTCTGTGTGTTGCCTGAAGTAAATGGCCCTAAAGGGATTTCCTCGCCCGTTGTTTAACTGGCCAATCAGATGGGGCACTGTGGGAGTTTTTAAATGTCATAATTATCCGCAAAGAGCTAAGGTCTGACACGTAATGTGTAACTATGTATTGATTGACCATACGTGTCACTACAGATCTGATTAACACATACGTGTGTCCTTCCAATCTGATGGAAGCATAGCGTGTGGTCCACTACAGATCTGATTGAAACATGCTTAGTGTAAACTACACACTGATTGAAACATGGCGGGTGTAACTACAGCATCTGATTGAACATGCGTGTGTACTACACATCCCTATTGAACATGCGTGTGTAACTACCATCTGATTGACATGTGGGGTGTGAACTACAGATCTTATTAGACACGTAACGTTGTACCTACAGATCTTGATTGACACGTGTGTGGGGGCGTGTAACAGATCTGAATTTGACACGTGCGTGTAACTGCAGACTGATTGACCGTGCATGTGTAACTGCAGAAATCTGATTGACACGTGCGTGGTAACTACCGATCTGAATCACTTGTGGTGTAACTATAGCTGATTGATCCGTACTTGTTTTACTATAGATCTGATTGACACGTCGTGTGTAACTAGAGATTTTATTGACACTTGCTGTAACTACAGATCTGATTGCACGTACGTGTAACTATAGATCTGATTGACACTTAGGGAAAACTATAGATCTGATGACACATCCATGTGTTTGTCACGACTTAACTGTAACTGATAAGGAACCCCTCAAGCAGATCATCTTTAACTTTTTAACTGGATTAACGTCACTCACAATTCCAGAGCTTGTAGAAGTTCAAGTGCTCTGGGTACGGAGATTAGTAGATAAGCCATTATAAGTCTATTATTACCATCAGTGTAATGACAGTAACTGCTTCTCCTTTCCTGCACTATGAGTTTCACTAGGGCTGACCCCCCCCAGTTGGCACATGTTCCGCCATACGGGGTCACCTGTGTACCCCACCAATAGGGGTTTCTCAGGTTATTGTAATCCACAAGTATAAAACAGGTGACCTCTCCCTGCATATCACAGTAACGTCCCAGGGGTTCAGTTTCCACACACAGCCAGGGTGCCATAGGCCAATAATCCATGGGTGTTGTAATGGAAACAGTCCTTGTCACTCCTCACCCAATATCACTGTGGTAGATCTGATAACCTTCTTTATGGGGCACACTGAGCCCACCCATTTCCTTTCAAGAACTTCCACACCTCTCTACCCTCCCCAGTCACTTCCCCACACCGCCCCATCGGCCCACACTTTGATTGTCGGAATGGGAGTTGATTTCTGCTAATTAGACGATATCTCTCTGAATGATTAAGGTCTCTGGAATTATTTTACACAAGGGAACTCCACATGATCTTATCATGGCTACATTCTTATCTAACTCTCTGACACCCAGTGGCGAATGTTAAGGCGAACCAGTTAGATTAATCTATGACCTCACTCTAGCCAGTGATGTCATCAATGAAAGAACACACAATGATTTGCAGTTTGGTGGAATAGTTACTGATTACAGGAGATATTTCACATTTAATATAATTTTCCAGTAAGTAATATTAATAGAGTATTTATATATAACACATTGTTTGCCTTGTACTCTGGAGGTACTAATGATCGTGTAATAAAGTTGAAGCCTTGCTATGAAACCTATGAATATAATAGCTGTGTACTGATAATGCTAGAGAGCTGCTGATTGGTTGATAGTACATCTCGTTACCTTTCATCACTAGTACATGACATCTTCACCTTTTTCATTTCTGAACATCTCCGCTGCTTTAGCCTGGCCATCGCAGACCCCTCAATCCTCTTACTATATCCTGGACTGCCTCTTCTGTTCTTCTCTCCAACCCCTCCGGTCAATGTACTAGTGATAACGGGGTCCGGCCGCTAGTGATAGCTCTTTGGAGAAGCTGCAGTGTTTTGGTACACTCCTGAGTGAGTCAGGGACTCTGGATGTAATGACCGATAGCTTCATCTTGGAATATTTCTCTGGTTTGGGATATGCTTTGGACCTCTGCGGTAGCTGGTCAAACGCTGCCTTCTTAATGCCCATGGTTTACCGTTTGTCTTTCCCTAATGTTAATCTCTCATCCCGTAGTTCTGAATATGTGGCATGATCCCATTTACATTTATTAAGGGCAAACGTGCAGAAATCCTTTCTTGTTCATGTCATAACATTTCGATCTGTCTCCCGTCTGTGACCTTTACATTGACTGGGGTATGAACAGACGTAATCACCTGCACACGTTAAAACACAACCATCAATTGGAGTCAAAGTTTCCACACAGACGTCTTCTTCAGTCTCATATTGTTCATTGGCCTCCTAAGTCTCTGTTCTGTTGAAGGGTTATTTGGGCTTCCTCATTTTCCTCGTGTCTTACTAGTCCCAACTGGGACCTGTGCCACACGCTCCTTGAAGTGATATTAAGGATTTTCCTCCTCTTGAGCACCTCCTTTGCTCTGGTCCAGACTCTCATCCCCATAGGTCCCCAGTGATGTGAAGAACATGGCAAGGCCACTCCCTTCCTAGAACAAAAACATTTTAGTCAAGGACACGTTTTTTTCCCTTTTTATCCGTAAACAGGTGCAGGTCTTAAATATGAGTAGACCGGTCCCGCCCACAGCATTATCTGGGGTCTTGGGATGTTAGCCAGCTTTAAAAAGACTCCACAACGGGGTTTCTGTCCTCCTGCACAATGGCGAGGATCATTAAATTATCTTTCATACCTTCCCAAACATGGAGCACAGAGCATGGAACCGAAAAATGTCTGAGATGGATCAGCCGGACTTTCTGGCTCTACCACAAGCAGATGGCGCTGCTGGAGTCAATGTCCCTGGCTTGATGAGAAATTCATTGATAGACTCCATGACGCCTTCTAACCTTGGACAACTCCTTGATTGTGCAGGAGTGGAGGACAATCAATCACAGTGAGGGAATAGGAACCTGATATCCTCTCTGTAATTTATCTTGTGCCCCGTGACCGGGAAGACTCCTCCGTGACCTGGGAGCGACTCCTCTCCATTGGGGACTTGACTTCTGTTGTGATGAACCTGAAACGAAGGCGTCTTCCCAGTCACTCCCGGATGTCATTGGCCATTGCATCGATAAAGTGTTGTTTTTCCTGCATCTCCCAATAAAGGATAACTTTATTTAACCTCTTACCTCTTCCTTCCCTACACCCTGTGTACATGCGATATCACCACTGGAATAGCCATATGGAATCTGGTAGATGGTAGATCACTGTCCATTAGCAATCTTCTCAACTGACAATTTGATGTTTCACGTTACCAAAACGTCTGCTGGTGTCACAAGTGTAACCTCATCACTGCTTGCTGTCCCAGAAGCCCCCAACGCCCTGATAAGGACCTCTTGTACATGGTCTTGGTCTTCAAGTCATCGCGGACAACAACTGTTTCTTTCCTTCCTGTTCTTTTTTCAAGCCACGTGTCTGCACCCTCCTCTTATATTGACTCCTATTGTTCTATGGTACCCCCCCCCATCTCCCACAATAGTCGGGGATGTTCCCCGAACATGGTTATAGACCTGTGGCTCTTCGGTAACTAGAGAACTGGGGGTGGGGAGAGGTAGGAAGATTTTCTCTGTGCTGGACTTCACTGTATTGACTGAAGCCGGCCTTGCACACCCGCGTAACCTGAACTGGTAGTACGAATTGGCTTTCCGTCCGACTATGGATAATGTTTACCTTTTCTGTATTCCAGAGAGACCCAGCCAATTTGTCTCTGTACATCTGTTTCCACCCGAAACCCTCAATGGACCTTTCTCCCAAACTCTGCAGGCGGAGAACATCTATTGGGTTATGAGTTTTAATCCGTAATCCCTGAAGGTTTTGGGCTTAGATGGAGGTTGAAGTTATGGTTCTCCAGATCTTCTCCTTGATACAGATAAATGGATATCCCTGACTTGCTTGTGTCTGGACCGATGATACAACAAACTGTGTCCGGCGGGACCGAGAGATTTATTCACATCAGCGAAGCTTGGAATTTGTTTCACGTATAGCCTGGCTATTCTGGACAAACCTTTGTCTTTGAAAACCACTGATCGCCCTTTCAGCTTCATAAATATCCTCAGATTGATGTGATTCGTTTGGAGCCAGTGACGGGCGTGTGACAGGTATCGCTCGGTCACGTTTAATAGAAGGTCGAAGTTGAAGCCATGGTTATTCACCTCCTTGTCCATAGAACTTTTGTCTTAGTTCATTCTTCTCTGTAGTCCACAACGTTAATGTTGCCAGGCCTTTACGTAGATTTCCACCACGTCCTCCTCCCTGCTCTTTACTGTTTAGAAAGTCCGTGATGTGGACAATAGCTAAACGGAGACTGTTCCTTTCTTCTTGTAAAAATGCCACAATTTCATCTTCCCCTAAATTGTCCACGCCCCCCCGAACGGAAGCGGGCCTGGGCCAACTGCTTCTGGATTTAAGTTTTATAGGTGACAGTTGCTCCCCTGAACGGCGGATTTTTGCTCTTGACTTCACGGGTACGTGGCTGCGGCGCACATTCATAGGTCATTGCATCTCGTGGTTCACATCCGCCATCTCCTTGCACCACTCCCTCCACCCTAAACAACCACGTTGTCACGGATTTCTTGAACTAGCTGGGCTGCTTTATACTGCAAGTTTCTTCAGGGGGTGAAGCCAGACTCGGATTGGCACGGCCTTCTCCCCTTTGGGCCATATACTGGGGAAGGCTGCCTGTAAGACTCTTAACGCATCCTCCCCCTCGTACTTCAATCACCGTGTTTTTCTCTCTAATTGCAAAGTCTCCATGAAACGTGCAGCGGAATTCCTTCGGGTCTCTTTCGCTATATGGTTTATATCTGCGGCAGTTGAGACCTTGTGGTAATTCCGCCTCACCCAGGCTTTGGAGGTTGCCCGCTTATATCTGTGGCATTCTCCTGCGGGGAGCTTCCTGTCAATACAAAGTAAGCCTGCGCCCCGTTAGAAATTCCGGTAAACTACGTGGTGGCTGTGCCCTGAGTGAAACACTTTGGTAGGCCATGTTCTCCATGGACAGGTGGTTCATACCCAGCGGTTCAAATCTTGTGCTCCTTGTGTATTTCAGGGTCCCCCGAGCCTGTTCTTTTTTTGGAATTCTTCTATCTCTAAGGAATTTCCCAGAACACCCCACTTCTACCAGGCCACACAGGAAACTGACTTTCAGCGATGCCACCAGATGCAGGGCCGACGATTTTTTTCAGATCTTCTGTCCGAAGCCAAAACCTCAAACGTTGTGTTGTTTCTGGGTGTGGTGGAAACTCCTTTATCCGCTCTTCCCTCTTTCCACATGTTGATACCTACACACAGAGGGACAACCCCAGTCACGTCTCCTTACATACAACAATGAGCTGCCCTAGATACACGTGTGATTTGCTGTGTGTTGACCCAGGGAGGAAGAGAGAGTAAATGGGACCGTAACAGCCGTATTAATTAAAGAGCCGTGTAACGTTCCACCCGGTGCAGGATTTCACCGAAACCACAACATAAAATACCACAGTCGTTCTATATAACTCGGAGGTCATGAAACACGGTTACGACTGGTATTTCAGATCTTCATGCGTCTGACCTCGTTTATTTCTTCTTTTCTAATTTTTTTTCTGTTTGTACCCAGAAACCTGCTGATAAATTCAGGGTCGTAACTTTGGCCCAATGTTACAGCAAATTGGCCTCCGCTCCACCATGACGTGAATCTAACATCGGGTGTAGCTGGCGTTTACCTGCCAACGGTCCCGCAGTGTTTCCGAATGGGTTTTTTGTGATTGACATTATGAATTGATAAGGGATGGTTAGCGGTAATTATCTATATGGAACTGGTACCATGGTACCAGTTCTATGTGAAAATACACCCTAATACTGTTTGGTGTGGATATACACCAGAACCATCCGATCCACAGTGTGTGAAGGAAGGCTTTGTCTCTACTGAACACTGTGGCTGGGTTACCATAACCGCGTAGATATTTTTTGGGCCGCTAACCAATAGTGACGTGGTTAAGTGGAAATACCTTATGGGGTGGGTGGGGTGCCCCACACACACACATCCCACTCTACGGTCCACACCAAGGGAAGTTACCCTGGAGATGAGGGTATCACTCCTACAGTCGACAGCATCCCTCAGGGTTGACGGTACGGCCCAGAGTGGGGGTGCATTTCTAAGTGGATCTAGATGCCCACCGGCTCCATCTGTAATCTAGATAAATAACATCCATATTGAAATCTTACACCAATGAGAAGATAATGAATATGTAACTAATTGTCTATTGGCACATGGAACGGGCAAAATCACTGGCAACGAAGCCTGTGCCAGAGACTTCACGGGACTAAGGCAAATATATGGCATCGGGACCTCACCACTACACCCACAACACAACACACTTGCACACCTACCACACAAATTCCCACACACACCCCACTACAGCATACACACACTACAGTCTACACCACACACACTACACAGTCATACACACACTACACAGTCATACACACCACACACTACACAGTCATACACACACACACTACACATGGATACACTGACACCTAGAATCCCATTGTGATGTTGTTTCCTTTACTGTTAATATTTTCTCTGTTTGTTTTTATCATGCTCCTTACTAGAGACTGAGCTAAGGGTAAGGTGTCTAAGGTGAAAGAGGTGGGTGACGGGAAGAAGGTGGGGAGCCACGGGACCAGGAGTGGGTGGAGCCAAGGGACAAGGGAAGTGGTGACGGAAGGAATGGTGCAGCTAAGGGACAATAAGTGGTGGAGCTAAGGCCAGTTCCCACCCCTCCCGGAATCTTCCGGGAGTCCCCCCTCGAATTGGGGTGTCTCCCGCGATAGAGAGGAGTCCTGAAATCTCCCCGTCAGCTCCCTTTTTGCGCACCAGGCCCGCCGGACCGCCCCGTCACACGCACTACTACTCGACAGCTCCTCCACATGATGTGACTAAATGTGTCCACGCCGCACCGCCACGCCCCTCTCCCCCCCCTGCCCGCACAGTACATCAGTGGCAGGGTGGGATGTCTGCTAGGGAGATAACGACAGTGGTGGGTCTAAGGGATAAGGACGGGGTGGAGTGAGCTAAGAGGGGTGGAGCTAAGGGAAGGTGTGAGCTAAGGGATACGGAAGTGGGTGTGAGCTAAGGATAAGGAAGTGGGGGAGTCTAAGGATAAGGAAGTGGTTGGAGCTGGGATATGAAGGGTGAGTGTAAGGTGATTCGATGGGGAATTTACACGAGTGTAAAGTTGGGAGTAATAAAGTGAGTTGTTTCCTGCGGTTTGGTGTCCCATTTGAATTTCTCCTGTACTATCACTGTTACCCAATATCACAACCTGGCAGTTATCACATTCCTTACAGCCCACTGCCATTACTATACCTCACAGCATGGACTGTGCATCCCATTCCCATGTTTTCATGGCAACCAGTACCAAGGTAACCCCGGGTAAATGGAAATATTCCTCCAGTCCATTAACATTATCCCCACCCACAGTTGCTAGAACGCGAGCAATGTTATTACATTATATTCTGTTATTACACCATTGTTATTATTAATATTATTCACCATATTATATATTATATTCATATTATTACACCATGTTATATATTATATTATTAACAACACACACAATGTTATATTTATATTCATATTATTACACCATGTATTATTATATTCATATTTTCACCATATTATATATTAATATTCATATACTTACACATTTATATTCATATTATTCACCATATTAATATATTATATATCTTATACACCATTTATTATATCAAATTAATTATATCATGTATATCTTATATTATAACCATGTTATATATTAATATGTATTACACCATGGTTATATATTATATTCTATTTATTACACCATGATTATATATTATATTCATATAATTACAACCAGATGGAATTAATATATTATTTCATATAATTACAACACATTAATTACATATTATATATTTATATTATTCATATTTTACACCATTTATTTCATATTATTAAACCATATTATAGTATTACACACCATATTCTATTATTACACATGTTATATAATTATATTATACCCATGTTAATATATTATATTCCATATTATACACCCATATTATATATTATATTCATAATATTGACAACCATTATTTACATTATAATATATTTTTACACCATATTTATATTATATTCATATTATTACACATGTTATTTCATATATTCTATTATTACACCATATTATATATTCTATTATATTATTACACCATTTATATATTATCTTATTACACCATTATTAATATTATATTTCAATTAGTACTACACCATATTATATATTTATCAGTATACTTATTACACGCATATTATATAGATATTCAGATTATTACACCTATTTATTCATCATTATGACACTATTATATATTATATTCAATTATTAAACCATATTATTTTATATTCATATTATTACACCATATTATATTCATATTATTACACCATATTATATATTATATTCATATTATACCCATATTATATTCATATTATTACACCATATTATATATTATATTCATATTATTACACCATATTACTTCCATATTATACACCATATTACTATATTATATTCATATTATTACATTCTCTATTATATATATATACAATAGTTTCATATTATTACACCATATTATATATTCATATTATTAACACCATATTATATATTTCTATTCATTACACCATATTTACATATACACTTTATATATTATTTCCTATTATTACACCATATTAATAATTATATTAATATTATTATACATGTTATTATATTATATTCATATTATTAACCATATTATATATGTATTCATATTATTACACCATGTTTATATATTATATCTATTATTACACCATATTATATTCATATTATTACCACTATTCTATCATTATATTACATTTATTACACCATATTATATATTATATATCATATTATTACACCATATTATATTCATATTATTACTCACCATATATATATATTTAATTTCATTATACCATGTTATATATTATATTCCATATCTTACAAACCATATATATCATTATATTCCATATTATTACACCTGTGTTATATATTATATTCCATATTATTACACCATATTAAATGCATTCATATTACACCATATTATATATTATAATTCATATCTTACACCATATTATATATTAATATTCTATTTTCACCATATTATATTATCTTCATTTTTCCATTATTATTTACTATCATATTATTATCATTTCATATTATTACTCCCTTAATATATCTATATTATACACCATGTTTATTATATTCATATTATTACAACCATATTATATTGTTTAAGATTATTAATTTATCAATGTTATCATTGTATAGAAACTGTATTGGCTACGTGCATTAATGGCCTTACTGGGACGTAGCATGAATATGAAATGTATATGTAACTTGGACCTCTGGGATTGTCCTATCACAATTGGATAACATATGTTTTTTTGTTAATGTTGTGTAAGGTAACAAATGGCCATAAGGTTACTGTCTAAATAAAAAGGGATGGCAAAATCCTTTCCTATAGGATGGGCTTGTGGACGTATGGTCAAGATTGTTGTATAAGAAAGGGTCCGTATAACTTTCTTGGTCACTCGCTATCTAGTTGAGTGACGAACCCAATTGTTTATATGCTATCGCATAAATCTCGTACTATCCGACTTACAAGACTGGTGGTGGCTCTACTTTTAATTTCCCTAACATATTCATGTTATTACACTATATTATAATTATATTCATGTTATTATTACATTGTATTATAGTTATATTAATATTATTACACATATATTAATATTATTACACTCATCTATATTAATGTCTTACAAACTATTATATAATATTATATTCATTTATTTACACTATTATATATATTATATTCATGTTATTACACTATATTTATTACATTTTATACACTTATTATTTCAATGTTATTACCCTAATTATATATTAGTATTCTGTTATTACATTGTATATATATATATTAATCTTATTACACATATATTAATATTATTACACTATATTATATTAATGTTAGTACCTATTATATATATTATATCATGGTTATTACACTATTATATATATATAATATTCCATGTTATTACACTATTATATTCATAGTTTTACACTATATTATATCATGTTATTACACTATATTGTGTTATTACACCATATTATATATTATATTCTGTTTCTTAACCCATGTTTATATTATATTCATGTTATTACACTATATTAATCTTATATTCATGTTAATTACAACAACCATGTTTATATTATCATTCATTTATTACACTATATTATATATCATGTTATTACCACCATGTTATTATTATATTCCATTTATTACACCATGTTATATATTATATTCATGTTATTACCTATATATATATTAATCTATCATGTTATTAAACCAGTTATATATTATATTCATGTTATTACACTATATTATATTCATGTTATTACACCTTTTATAATATTTATAGTTCATGTTATTACACTATATTATTTATCATATATTCAATGTTTATACACCTGTTATATATTAATTCATGGTTATTACAACTCGATATATATATACATTATTGTTATTACACTATTTATAATATTATATTCATGTTATTAAACCCTAATTTTATATTACATATTGTTATTATACACTATTTAATGTTATACACTATTTATATATTATATCTATTTTACCCTATATTATAATTACATTATTGTTATTACCTATTTAATGTTATTATCTATCACTATATATAGTATTCATGTTATTACACTATATTATATATTCTATTCATGTTATTACCCTAATAAATTAATATTGCATTTTGTTCTTACCTAGAATTAATGTATTACACTATTATTATTATATGCATGGTTATTACACTATATTATCATTTCCATTATGTTATTACACTATATTAATGTTTTATCACTATATATATATATTCATGTTATTACCTATATTATTAATTCTTTCATGTTATTACACTATACTTAATATGCATTAATTGTTTATTAACAACTATTAATGTTATTACCTATGTATCATATTATAGTTCATTATTACCTATATTAATTTACATTATTGTTATACACTGATATATGTTATTACCTCTTATATTTATATTCTGTTTATTACACATATTACTATATTCTATTCATGTTTAACCTATATTTATAATTGCATTATTGTTATACACTATATTAATGTTATACACTATTATATATTTATTCATGTTATTACACTATATTATATATTATTCCTGTTATACAACTATTTATAATTTACATTATTGATATTAATATTGTTTTACACTAATTTAATGTTATTCCATATTATATATTATTTTCATGTTTTACACCATATTATATCCTGTTGTATTCAATTAGTCAACTGGACTTAAATGTTTCTTGAAGACGTTTCCGCTAGTCATCCGACTGGCTTTCTCAATTCGAATGACTTGTACAAATCTGTGCAATTATGTACGCCTGTAAAATCCAATTAGACATACACAGCCAGGTGTAAACCGAACAACACTGAGGCAGCACATTGGTACACTCCGAAAGCCCAATACCAAACACAATGAAAGCGACATCATATATTCAGTGCAGTGACAGTGAAGAATGCTCTGATTTGTATGTGTGGGATACCAAACAGCAACTGCATCAACGTATGGCCCCGCACAGAAGAGCCAATTCCTCGGGTCAGGACTCAGCCGTTATCTGCACTTAGGATAAAGGACATAACCTTTGAAGATTGTAATGTTAACATACTGTCGAAGAAACGTGAACGTTTCAAGAGGTTTGTAGGAGGCCATTTTGCTGATAAATAAAGAACACCAGCCTAATAGAGGTGGGGGGGTTCGAACACCACTGTCTGCCATATACAATGCTGTTTTAAACACCTTACTCTGGTCGTTTCCTAAACACCTCTTACCACTTATCTAATGCAAAACCCTGTAACACCTGGTGTATTGCATATTGGGATTTTCCAGGGTACTATTGCCACAGAGTCTTGTATCAGTCATTCCTGAATTGAAAAGCCAGTCGGATGACCTAGCGAAACGTTTCAAGAACTACATTTCAAGTCCAGTGATCTAATTGAATACAACAGATATACCATGACCTGGATGAATGAGTACCTCACAGCACACCATATTTATATTATATTCATGTATTACCATTATTATATTATATTCATGTTATACACATATATTATATATTGATATTCATGTTCATTACACTAATTTATATTCATCTATTCATGTTTCTACACTATTACTTCATTATTGTCATATTACGATTACACTACCTATATTAGTTTATACCTATTATATATTATATTCATGTTATTACACTATATTATATATTACATTATTGTTATTACACTATATACATGTTATTCACACTATTAATTTCTATTCATGTTTATTACACTAGTATATATTTACATTATTGTTTATTACCTATATTATGTTTTACACTATAATATATTATATTCCATGTTATTACACTATATTATATATTCTATCATGTTATTACACTAGATTTAATTTTGCGATTATTGTTATTACCCTATATTAATGTTATTACACTTATATATTATACTTCATTTATTACACATATTATATATTACATTATTGTTGTTTACACTTATTAATGTTATTCACACTATTATAATATTAATTAGTATAAACATGGTGTAATAACATGAATATATAAATTATAAACATGAGTTGGTAATATATAATCTATAATACAATGTAATAACATGAAATAATAGATAACATCGGTGTCTTGTAAGAACATTGAATGATACTGTATCAATAACATGAATATAATAGATAACATGGGGTTAATAAAACATGAATATAATATATATAATAGTGAAATAACATGAATATAATATATAACATGGTGTAATAACATGAATATAATATATATAATAGTGAAATAACATGAATATAATATATAATACAATGTAATAACATGAATATAATATATAATATGGTGTAATAACATGAATTATAATATAGAATATGCGTGTGTCTTGTTGTTGTTGTAATTGTAATAACAGGATATAATATTAAACATGGTGTAATAATAGAAATAAATATGGTTGTAATCAACATGATATAATGATATATCATGGTGTAATAATATAATATATAATATGGTGTAATAACATGAATATAATATATAACATGGTGTAATAATATTAATATAATATAGTGTAATAATATTAATATAATATATAATACAATGTAATAACATGAATATAATATATAATATGGTGTAATAACATGAATATAATGTAATAACATGAATATAATATATAACATGAATATAATATATAACATGGTGTAATAATATAATATATAATACAATGTAATAACATGAATATAATATATAACATGGTGTAATAACATGAATATAATGTAATAACATTGCTCGCTTTCTAGCACTGTGGGTAATGTTAATGGCTTGTAGGAATATTTCCATTTATCCCAGGGTGTTACCTTGGTACTGGTGCACATGAAAACATGGGAATGGGATGCACAGTCCATGCTGTGAGGTATAGTAATGGCAGTGTGCTGTGTGCTGTAAGACTGTGATACCTGCAGGTTGTGATATCTGGGTAACCAGCTGATAGTACAGGAGAAATTCAAACTGGGACACCAAACCGCAGGAAACAAACTCACTTTATTACTCCTCACTTTACACTCTGTAAATTCCCCATCGAATCACCTCCTTATCCCTTAGCTCCACCCACTTCATTATCCCTTAGCTCCACCCACTTCCTTATCCCTTAGCTCCACCCACTTCCTTATCCCTTAGCTCCACCCACTTCCTATCAGTAGCTCCACCCAATTCCTATCCCTTAGCCCTCCCCATGACGGTTCTCCCTTAAGCTCACCCCACTTTATCCTTAGCCCCACCCCTTTCGTTTCCATTAGCTCCCAACCACTTCTATCCCCTTAGCAGACATCCACCCTGCCACTATGTACTTGCGGGCGGGAGAGAGGGTAGAGGGGGGCGTGGCGGTGCCGGGTGACATCATTTACGCCAAAGCATCATGGGTGGGAGGAGGCTGGGAGTCAGTGCCATGTGACGTGGGGGTCCGGGCCGGCTTGTGCACAAAAAGGGAGCTTGAAGGGGAATTCAGCACTGTCCTCCTACTATCGGGGAGACCACCCCAATTCGAGGGAGTACTCCCGGAAGATCCGGGGGGGGGGTGAGGGGATGTCCACCCCCCGTTCCATGGTCCCTTAGCTCCACCCCTCCCTGTCCCTTGGCTACACCACTTCCTGTATCCCTTAGCTCCACCCACTCATTTCCCTTAGGCTCCCACCCACTCCTTACCCTTAGCTCAGTTCTAGTTAAAGGAGAATGATAAAAAACAAGCCAAGAAAAATATAACGTATAAGGAAACGACCATCACATGGGATTACTAGGTGTCAAGTGTCTCCGTTGTTGTGTGTGTATGAATGTGTAGTGTGTGTGTGTTGTGGTGATGAATGTGTAGTGTGTTGTGGTGTGTGTGTGTATATGAATGTGGAGTGTGCGGTTGTGTGTGCAGTGTGTGTGTGTATGGAATTGGTAGTTGTGCTGTGTATGTGTATGTGGATGTGTGTGTGTGTGTGTGTATGAATGTGTAGTGTGTGTGTGTGTATGAATGTGTAGTGTGTGTGTGTGTGGTGGTGTGTATGAAGTGTGTAGGTGTATGTGTGTGCAAGTGTGGTGTGTGTATGATGTGTAGTGTGTATGGTGTGTGTTGTGGAGAAAAGTGTGTGTGGTTGGTGTGTAGTGGTGTATGGATGCTGCGTATGTGTTGGTGTGCTATGGGTGTGTGTTGGTTGAGGTGTGTTGTATGTGGTGAATGGGTGTAGTTGTATGCTGATGGTGTGTGTGTATGAATGTGTAGTGTGTATGTGTGTGCAGTGTGTGTGTGTGTGGTATGAATTGGTAGTGTGGATTTGTGCAGTGTTGTGTGTATTGATGGTAGTGTGTATGTGTGGTGCAGTGTGTGTTGTGATAGATGTGTATGATGTTGTGTTGTGTTTGATGTGTGTGTAGTGCGTGGAAGACTGCGGTTTAGATGTGTGTGTGTGTGTGCAGGGTGCTGATTTCTATGGTGAGGTGGTGTGATGAATGTGTGCATGGGTGATGTGTGTGTATGAATGTTGTGTAGTGATGTGTTTGTGGTGATGTGTGTAGTGTTGTGTACTGAGTAGTGTGTGTGTAATGAATGTGGTGTGTATGTGTGTGCAGTGGTGTGTGTGTAGATGTGTAGGTGTGATGTGTGTGCATGTGGGTGTAATTGAATGTCTGTGTGTAGTGTTGTGTGTGATGTGTATGATGGTGTAGTTGTATGTGTGTGAGTGTGGTGTGTGTATGAATGTGTGTGTGTATGTGGTTGGTGGTATGGGGTGTGTTTGTGCCAGTGTTTGAATGTGTAGAATGGGTGTTATGTGCGTGCAGTGGTGTGTTGTGTCGTATGAAGTCTGTTGAGTGTGTATGTGTGTGCAGTTGTGTGGTGTATGAATGTGTAGTGTGTATGTGCGTGCGTTGTTAGTGGGTGAGGTGAGTGTTTGTGTAGATGTGTAGTGTATTGTGCCGTGTGTATGTGTGTGTGCAGTGTTGTGTGTGAGTGATGAATGTGGTAGTGTGTATGTGTGTGCATAGTGGTGTGTGTGTATGAATGTGTAGTGTGTAATGTGTTGTGCAGTGGTGTGTGTATGAATGTTGTAGTGGTTGTGTGTGCAGTGTGGTGTTGTGTGGGTATTGTGGAGTGCGTGATGTGTGTGTGTAGTGTATAGTGTGTGTGTGTGCAGTGTGTGTGTGTGTGAAGTTGTAGTGTGTATGTGGTGTGTGTGTGTATGAATTGTAGTGTGGTATGTGTGTGCCAGTGGGTGTGTGTGTTGTAGTGTGTTGTGTGTGCAGTGTGGTGTGTGTGTATGAATGTGTAGTGTGTATGTGTGTGTCAGTGTGTGTGCAGTGTTGAATGTGTGTGTTTGTATGTAGGTATGTGTGTGGTAATGTCCAGGGCCAATTTCTGTTGTATTTGCCACTTTAGTTCCCAGTGAGTCGTCTGGACCACAGGTTCGTTTTCCAGTGGATTTTTGTCCCACCTGATTTGTCTAGCCATGTGCGCAATAGACATTAGTTATATATCATATATTCTCATTGGTTGTGTGGTAGTTTTCATATGGACTGTTATTTATCTAGATTACAGATGGAGCCGGTGGCATCTAGATCGACCTTAGAAATGCCAACTCTGGGCCGTCCGTTCACCCTGGGGATGCTGTACGACTGTAGGAGTGATACCCTCATCCCAGGTAACTTCCCTGGTGTGGACCGTATAGTAGGGGATGTGGTGTGTGTGGCCACCCCACCACCCCATAAGGTATTCCACTACGTCACTATTGGTTAGTCGGCTGTGTACCCAGCCTACAGTGTTCATAGGGACAAGCCCTTTCATTTACACACCTGGATCTAGAGGATCTGTGTGTCTATCACACAACGTATAGGGTTCGGTTTTTCACATAGAACTGGTACCGTGTACCAGTTCCATATAGATAATTACCGCTAACCATCCCTTATAATCATAATGTCAATTCAAACCCCATTCCGGAAACATGCGGGAAAGGTTGGCAGGTTAAACCGCAGCTACACCCGATGTTACGATGATTCACGTTCATGGTGGAGCGGAGGCCAATTTGCTGTAACATTGGGCCCAGCGTGACTCCCCTAGCGGTCAATTTTATTCACAGTTTCTGGGCTACAAACAGAAAAAACATTAGAAAAGAAAGAAATAAACGATGGTCAGAGCACTGAAAGATCCTGAAATACCACGTTACCGTGTTTCATGACCTCAGAGTTATAGAACGACTGGTATTTTATGTTGTGGTTTCGGTGCAATCCTGCACCATGGTGGAACGTTACACGGCTCTCCTTAATTAATACGCTGTACGGTTCCCATTAATCTCTCTTCCTCCTGGGTCACACACACAGCAAAATCACACCATTTATCTAGGCAGCTCTGTATGTAAGAGACGTTGACTGTGTGTTGTCCCTCTGTGTGGTAGGTATCACATGTGGAAGAGGGAAGAGCTGGATAAAGGCGTTTCAACCACCACCCATAAAACACAACGTTTGAGGTTTTGGCTTCGGACAGAATATCTGATAAATCGTCGGCCCTGCATCTGTCGGCAAATCGCGAAAGTCAGTTTCCTGGGTGGGCCTGGAGAAGTGGGGGGTTCTGGGAAAGTTCCAAGATATGAAAGAATTCCGAAAAACAGGCTCGGGTGACCTGAAATACACAAGGAGCACAGAATATTGACAGCTGGGTATGAATACCCTGTCTGAGAACATGGCCTACCAAAATGTCTTCTAAGGGCACAGCCACCCACGTAGTTACCGGGATTCTCTACGGGGCCAGGCTTACTTTGTATTTGACCAGGAAGTCTCCCCCAGAGAAATGCCACAGATATCGGGCAACCTCCAAAGCCTGGTGAGGCGAATACCACAAGGTCTCAACGTGCCGCAGATAAACCATATAGCGAAAGAAACCGATAGGAAATTCCGCTGCACGTTTCATGGAGACTTTGCCTTAGAGAGAAACCCGGGTGAATTACGTAGGACGTGCGTTAAGGTCTCAGCCGCTTCCCCAGAGTTATTAGGCCCCAAGGGGTTAGTCAGAGAATCGCGCGTCTGTCTATTTTCCCCTCAGTGTAGCACCTCACATATAATGACACCCGAGTGCTTAGTATGATTCACCCGTCTACAGCTACACTTCAACCTGTTGTCAATGAGTTAACACTTTTATGCTATAGTTCACACACGTCAAGCTCTAACTAGCACTATAGTTCAGTCCACACCGATTATAAAATCAGATGCACAACTGGTTTATGGTATGCGTTCAGGCCTTGGTAGAGGAGGATATATTCCCTGGATTGGTCTTGGCAGTTATTAGCGATAGTTACTAAGTTCCCTGATGCGCGCTGTATCGGTGATACACCACTGAGATGCATGACCTATTGAATAGTGTGGCCAATAAGTTATGTCCCGCGCGCATTCATGCGTCATCTCCTGGTAATTGTCTCCCTGTTTATATTCACACGATATTGAAAAAATAACGTCCATTGTTCCATGTGGTGTGTATGACTGTGTAGTGTGTGTATGACTGTGTAGTGTGTGTATGTGTGAATTTGTAGTGTGTATGTGTGTGCAGTGTGTGTGTGTGTGTGTGTAGTGTGTGAGTGTCCAGATGCCATATATTTGCCTTTAGTCCCTGTGAAGTCTCTGGCACAGGCTTCGTTTCCAGTGATTTTGTCCCTATTCCATGTGCCAATAGACATTAGTTACATATTTCATATATTCTCATTGGTGTAGATTTCAATATGGACTGTTATTTATCTAGATTACAGATGGAGCCGGTGGCATCTAGATCCACCTTAGAAATGCCAACTCTGGGCCGTCCGTTCACCCTGGGGATGCTGTCGTAACTCGTTGGATGATGTTCTGTTCTTGAAGCCGCTGTCATTCCATTTCCACTAACTTGTGATGTGGAGGAGACGCGTCTGTGGATTGTCGGTGGAACCGTTTGCCCGATGGGGAGTTAGGGTAGACCCTTTAATTTTCCAATTCTTGAAATGAATTAGCGTAGGTGTGCACTGTACCTGGAATAAGAACACTGTACGCTGCTTGTAGTTGAACCACGGCCCAATGATACAGCACTGATACAGTGAGAGTATCTGAGCACATTCAACCGCATAGAAAAGATCAGTAACTTTATTTCCTGTCTATATCTGCAAACTCCCAGCCAAAAGCAGCCAGATGACTGACATGATGTCACCGATACTTCAGGGAGAGAGTTTAGGTTGTCTGACTTGGAAACTTCAATAACTGTTATTAGGGAGAAGTAATTGGTGAGAGCGGATTTGGATGGATCATAGTCACTGTACTCTTTGTACCAGGCAGAGTGGTGAAAATATCACCCAGCTAATGTAATAACATGAATATAATATATAATAGTGTAATAACATAATCTACTAATAATATAGTGTAATAACATGAATATAATATATAATATGCTTGTGAAGGGTTCTCATTCATAGGTCACGGGTATACTGTTGTATTCAATTAGATCAACTGGACTTGAAGTTTAGGTGTTGAAGACGGTTCGCTAGTCATCCGAATGGCTTCTCAATTCAGAATGACTTGTACAAGAATCTGTGGCAATATGTATCCTGGAAAATCCCAATTAGCATATACAGCCAGGTGTTAAGGGGTTGTGATTAGATAGTGGCTAAGAGGTTGTTATAGGAACGCCCAGAGTAAGGTGTTAAAACAGCATTGTACATGGCAGACAGTTGGTGTCGAACCACCCTACCTCTATTTAGGCTTGGTTCTCTTTATTTTCCCAAAATGGCCTCCTTAACACCTCTCTTGAACACAGTCAACGTTCCTTCGCCAGTATGTTAACATTACAATCTTCAAAGGTATGTCCTTTATCCTTAAGATGGCAGATACACGGCTGAGTCCTGACCCGAGGAATTGGCTCTTCTGTGCTGGGCCATACGTTGATGCAGTTGCTGTTTGGTCTCCCCCACATACAAATCAGAGCATTCTTCACTGCACTGCACTGCATATATGATGTCACTTTCTTGTGTTTTGGTATTGGGTCTTTTGGATGTACCAATTGCTGCCTCAGTGTGTTGTTCGGTTTAAAGCGACAGGGATACGGTGGTTAATTTCTCGGAGACCCCTGCTACATATGGGGATGACCATGTTCTTCCTCCTGTCTTGCTTTTCCCCTTCATGTTGGTATTCGTGTTTTTTCTTTCCTTCTACTTCTATTGACAAAGGCCCAGTCTGGTATCCACAAGGTTTAAGGGCTCCTCTGAGATGTTTCATTCTTAGCCTTCGCCTCTGTGCTAGTGGGGATGTTCTCAGCTCTGTGCTAGTGGGGATGTCTCAACCTGTGCTGTGGGATGTTCTCAGCTCTGTGCTAGTGGGGATGTTCTCAACTCTGTGCTAGTGGGGATGTTCTCAGCTCTGTGTTAGTGGGATGTTCTCAGCTCTTGCTGTGTGCTAGTGGGATGTTCTCAACTCTGTGCTAGTGGGGATGTTCTCAACTCTGTGCTAGTGGGGGATGTTCTCAGCTCTGTGCTAGTGGGGATGTCTCAGCTCTGTGTTTGGGATGTTCTAGCTGCTGTGCTAGTGGGGTGTTCTCAGCTCTGTGTTAGTGGGGATGTTCTCAGCTCTGTGTTAGTGGGATGTTCTCAGCTCTGTGCTAGTGGGGATGTTCTCAGCTCTGTGCTAGTGGGGATGTTCTCGTCTGTGTTAGTGGGGATGTTTCAGCTCTGTGCTAGTGGGATGTTTCTCAGCTCTGTGTTAGTGGGGGATGTTCTCAGCTCTGTGTTAGTGGGGATGTTTCAGCTCTGTGCTAGTGGGAATGTTCTCAGCTCTGTGTTAGTGGGGATTTGTTTCAGCTCTGTGTTAGTGGGGATGTTCTCAGCTCTGTGCTAGTGGGGATGTTCTCGGCTCTGTGTTAGTGGGGATGTTCTCAGCTCTGTGCTAGTGGGGATGTTCTCGGCTCTGTGTTGCAGGGTTCTGATGACCCCCAGCTTGTGGCAGGGATGTCAAACTCGCGGCCCTTCAGGTGTTTGAAAACTACAACTCCAAGCATTCCTTGTTTGCAGTGTGTACCTGTGGGATTCTGGGAGTTGTATTGTAGTTTCGAACATCTGGAGGGCCGCGAGTTTGACACTGTGATCTAAAGGGGTGGGAGTCAAACATCAAATACTGATCTGTGTGGTGTGGGTTTTCTGTAAACCTCTACTTCCAGTTTACCATTCTCCTGACTTTACCAGCAGTCCAAGAAAGCCAGTTTGTGTTTGTATCTTCCCTTGTGAATTTAATGTTTTGGTCCACCGCATTAATGTGTTCTGTGAAAGCTTGTACTTCCTTCTGGTGGATTTTAACCAGGTGTCATCAACATATCTGAACCAGTGGCTGGGGTGCTATGCCCTTAAAGGTATTAAGCGCCTGTATATGGTATTAATATACTAATAACATAATTATAATAGATAAATAGTGTAATAACATTAATATAGTGTAATAACAATAATGAATAATAATATAGTGTAATAATATTAATGTAAATATAAATATAGGTAATAACATGAATATAATATATAACATGGTGTAATAACATGAATATAATAAATAATATAGTGTAATAACATGAATATAATATATAAATGTGTTGTAATAACATGAATATAATAATAAATAGTGAAATAACATGAATTAATATATAACATGGTGTAATAACATGAATATAATATATATATTGTGTAATAACATGAATAATATAACTGGTGTAATAACATTAATATAATATATAATATGGTGTAATAACATGAATATAGTAATAATGAATATATATAACATGTGTAATAACATGAATATAATATATATAATGTGAATAAATAACATGAATATAATATATAATACAATGTAATAATATGAATATAATATATAATATGGTGTAATAACATGAATATAATATATAACATGGTGTAATAATATTAATATAATATATAATAGTGTGAATAAATAATAATATGTAAACATGAATAATATATAATGTGTAACGAATAAATAATATATGAATAACATGAAATAAATATACATGGTGTATAATAACATGAATATAATATATATAATAGTGGAAAAAATACATGAATATAATATATAATACAATGTAATAAACATGAATTAATAATATAATATGGTTGTCAAACATGATATAATGTAATAACATGGTGTAATAATATTAATAATATATAATATGGTTGTAATAACTGAATATAATGTAAATAACATGAATATAATATATAACATGGTTGTAATAAATGAATCATAATGTAATAACATGAATATAATATATAACATGGTAATAAATGGAATATTAATATATATAATAGTGAAATAAACATGAATATAATATATAAAATGGTGTAATAACATGAATATAATGATATATATAGTGAAAATAATAACATGGAATATACTATAGTAACAATGTAATAACATGATATAATATATAATATATTGTAATAACATGAATATAATATATAACATGGTGTAATAAATAATATATAATAGGTGTAATAAAATGAATATAATATATAATATGGTTGTAATAACATGAATATAATGTAATACATGAATATAATATATACTGGTGGTAATCATATAATAAAATATGGTGTAAATGGTAATAATATTAATATAATATATAAGACAAGTAATAACGAATATAATATATAATATGGTGTGTAATAACATGAATATAATGTAATAACATGAATATAATATATAAATGGTGTATTTGTGTAATAACATGAATATAATGTAATAACATTGGATATATAATATATAACATGGTGTAATAAAGAAAATAATAAAATAATAGTGGAAATAACATGAATATAATATATAACATGGTGTAATAACATGAATATAATATATATAATAGTGAATAACATGAAATATAATAAAATACAATGTAATAACATGATATAATATTGAATATGTGAATAACATGAATATAATATATAACATGGTGTAATAATATAATATATAATATGGTGTAATAACATGAATATAATATATAATATGGTGTAATAACATGAATATAATGTAATAACATGAATATAATATATAACATGGTGTAATTATAATATTAATATATAATATGGTGTAAAATTTAATTTATAATATATAATACAATGTAATAACTGATATAATATATATAATAGTGTGAATAACAATAATGATAATAATATAATTGTAAACATGAATATAATATATAACATGGTTTGTTAATAAATATAATATATAATACAATGAATAACAAATAATATATAATATTTGTTGTGTTAAAAATGAATATAATTGTAATAACATGAATATAATATATAACTGAATATAATATATAACATGGTTGTAATAATATATATATAATACAATGTAATAACATGAATATAATATATAACATGGTGTAATAACATGAATATAATATATAACATGGTGTAATAATAAATATATAATACAATGTAATAACAGAATAAATATATAACATGGTGTGTAATAACATGAATATATGTAATAAACATGAATATAATATATAACATGGTTGTAATAACATGAATATAAATATATAATAGTAAATACATGATATATATATAACATGGTGTAATACATGAATATAATATATATAATAGTGATAAAACATGAATATAATATATAATACAATGTAATAACATGAATATAATTATATAATATGTGTGTAATAATATGAATATAATATATAATATGGTGTAATAATATGAATATAATATATAACATGGTGTAATAATATAATATATAACATGGTGTAATAATATGAATATAATATATATCATGGTGTATAATATATATATAATATGGTGTGTAATAACATGAATATAATATATACATGGTGTAATAATATTAATTAATATATGAAAATATTAATTTATATATACAATGTAATAAATGAATATAATATATAATATGGTGTAATAACATGAAATAAGTAATAAAATGATATAATATATAAAATGGTGTAATAAATATATATATAATATGGTGTAATAATATTAATATAATAATAACTACAATGTAATAACATGAATATAAATATAATATGGTGTATTGTAATAATTATAAATAAATGGTGTAATAATATAATATATATATAATAAATGTATAACATGAAATAATATAAATGGGTGTATATAACATGAATATAATGTAATAACATTGCTCGCTTTCTAGCACTGTGGGTAATGTTAATGGCTTGTAGGAATATTTCCATTTATCCCAGGGTGTTACCTTGGTACTGGTGCACATGAAAACATGGAATGGGATGCACAGTCCATGCTGTGAGGTATAGTAATGGCAGTGTGCTGTGTGCGTAAGACTGTGATACCTGCAGGTTGTGATATCTGGGTAACCAGCTGATAGTACAGGACAAATTCAAACTGGGACACCAAATCGCAGGAAACAAATCACTTTATTACTCCTCACTTTACACTCTGTAAATTCCCCATCGAATCATCTCCTTATCCTTAGTCCCACTTCATTATCCTTAGCTACACTTCCTTATACTAGCTCACCCACTTCCTTACCTTAGCTCCCCCACTCCTATCATACCCACTCCTTATCCATTAGCTCCACCCACTTCCTTATCCCTTAGCTCACCCATGCTGTTATCCCTTAGCTCAACCCACTTTATCCCTTAGCCCCACCCACTTCCTTATCCCTTAGCCCCACCCACTTCGTTATCCCCTAGCAGACATCCCACCCTGCCACTATGTACTTGCGGGCAGGGGGGGAGAGGGGGCGTGGCGGTGCGGCGTGACATCATTTACGTCACATCATGGGTGGGAGGAGGCGGAGTAGTGCGTGTGACGTGGGCGGTCCGGGGGCCTGGTGCGCAAAAAGGGAGCTTGACGGGGAGATTCAGGACTCCTCTCTATCGCGGGAGACCACCCCAATTCGAGGGAGACTCCCGGAAGATCCGGGAGGGGATGCTCCACCCACTTCATTGTCCCTTAGCTCCACCCACTCCCTTGTCCCTTGGCTACACCCACTTCCTTATCCCTTAGCTCCACCCACTTCATTGTCCCTTAGCTCCACCCACTTCCTTATCCCTTAGCTCAGTTCCTAGTTAAAGGAGCATGATAAAAACAAACAGAGAAAATATTAACAGTAAAGGAAACAACATCACAATGGGATCTAGTGTCAGGTATCCGTGTGTTGTCATGATGTGTGTGTGTGTGTTTTGTGTAAATGTGTGTGTGTGTGTGTGTGTGTATGAGTGTATGTGTGTGTCAGTGTGTGTGTATGAGTGTGTGTGTGTGTGTGTATGTGTATGAATGTGTAGTGTGTGTGTGTGTGTGTATGATTGTGTGTGTGTGTGTATGAGTGTGTGTGTGTGTGTGTGTGTATGAATGTGTAGTGTGTGTGTGCAGTGTGTGTGTGTATGAATGTGTAGTGTGTATGTGTGTGCAGTGTGTGTGTGTGTTATGAAGTGTGTAGTGTGGTGTGTTGTGTGTTATGTGTGTGTAGTGTGTGTATGATGGTTAGTGTGTGTGTGTATGAATGTGTAGTGTGTGTGTGTGTGTGCGTGTGTGTTGTGTGTGTATGAATGTGTAGTGTGTATGTGTGGGCAGTGTGTGTGTGTATGAATGTGTAGTGTGTATGTGTGTGCAGTGTGTGTGGTTGTGTATGAATGTGTAGTGTGTTGTGTGTGTGTGTGTGTATGAATGTGTAGTGTGGTATGGTGTGGGCAGTGTGTGTGTGTGTATGAATGTGTAGTGTGTGTGTGTGTGTGTGTGTGTGTATGTGTGTGTAGGTGTGTGTGTATGACTGCGTAGTGTGTGTGTATGAATGTGTAGTGTGGGATGTGTGTGCAGGTGTGTTGTGTGGTATGAATGTGTAGTGTGTAGTGGTGTGCAGTGTGTGTGTGTGTATGATGATGTGTAGTGTGTATGTGTGTGCAGTGTGTGTGTGGTGTATGAATGTGTAGTGTGTATGTGTGTGGCAGTGTGTGTGTGTATGAATGTTGGTAGTGTGTATGTGTGTGCAGTGTGTGTGTGTGTATGAATGTGTAGTGTGTATGTGTGTGCTGTGTGTGTGTTAGGTGTGAATGTGTAGTAGTGTGTGTGTGTGTGGCAGTGTGTGGTGTGGTGTATGAATGTGTGTAGTGTTGTTTATGTTTTATGTGTGTGCAGGTGTGTGTGTGTGTATGAATGTGTAGTGTGTATGTGGTGCAGTTGTGTGTGTGTGTATGAATGTGTAGTGTGTAGTTGTGTGTGCAGTGTGTGTGTGTATGAATGTGTAGTGTGTATGTGTGTGCAGTGTGTGATGTGTGTGTAGTGTGTATGGTTGTGTGTGCAGTGTGTGTGTGTGTATGATGGTAGTGTGTATGTGTGTGCAGGTGTGTGTGTGTATGAATGTGTAGTGTGTATGTGTGTGCAGTGTGTGTGTGATGAATGTGTAGTGTGTATGTGTGGTGCAGTGTGTGTGTGTGTAGTGTGTATGGTGTGCAGTGGGTGTGTGTGTAGTTGAATGTGTAGTGTGTATGTGTGTGCAGTGTGTGTGTGTATGAATGTGTAGTGTGTGTAGTGTGTGTGTGTGTATGAATGTGTAGTGTGTATGTGTGTGCCGGTGTGTGTGTGTAGTGTGTGCAGTGTGTGTGTGTGTATGAATGTGTAGTGTGTATGTGTGTGCAGTGTGTGTGTGTGTATGAATGTGTAGTGTGTATGTGTTGTGTGTAAGTGTCCAGGTGCCAATGTCTGTGTATTTGCCTTTAGTCCCAGTGAAGTCTCTGGCACAGGCTTCGTTTCCAGTGATTTTGTCCCTATTCCATGTGCCAATAGACATTAGTTATATATTTCATATATTCTCATTGGTGTAGATTTCAATATGGACTGTTATTTATCTAGATTACAGATGGAGCCGGTGGCATCTAGATCGACCTTAGAAATGCCAACTCTGGGCCGTCCGTTCACCCTGGGGATGCTGTACGACTGTAGGAGTGATACCCTCATCCCAGGTAACTTCCCTTGGTGTGGACCGTAGTAGGGGATGTGTGTGTGTGTGGCCACCCCACCCACCCCATAAGGTATTTCCACTACGCGTCACTATTGGTTAGTCGGCTGTGTACCCAGCCTACAGTGTTCAGTAGAGACAAGCCCTTCATTTACACACCTGGATCTAGATGGATCTGTGTGTCTATCACACAAACCGTATAGGGTCGGTATTTTCACATAGAACTGGTACCGTGGTACCAGTTCCATATAGATAATTACCGCTAACCATCCCTTATAAATCATAATGTCAATCACAAACCCCATTCCGGAAACACTGCGGGAACGTTGGCAGGTTAAACCGCAGCTACACCCGATGTTACGACTGATTCACGTTCATGGTGGAGCGGAGGCCAATTTGCTGTAACATTGGGCCAACGTACGACCCTGAATTTATTCAGCAGTTTCTGGGCTACAAAACAGAAAAAACAATTAGAAAAGAAGAAATAAACGAGGTCAGACGCACTGAAAGATCCTGAAATACCAGTCGTAACCGTGTTTCATGACCTCAGAGTTATAGAACGACTGGTATTTTATGTTGTGGTTTCGGTGCAATCCTGCACCAGGGTGGAACGTTACACGGCTCTCCTTAATTAATACGGCTGTACGGTTCCCATTAATCTCTCTTCCTCCTGGGTCACACACACAGCAAATCACACCGTTTATCTAGGGCAGCTCATGTTGTATGTAAGAGACGTTGACTGTGTTGTCCCTCTGTGTGTAGGTATCACCATGTGGAAGAGGGAAGAGCTGGATAAAGGCGTTTCCACCACCACCCATAACAACACAACGTTTGAGGTTTTGGCTTCGGACAGAATATCTGATAAATCGTCGGCCCTGCATCTGTCGGCATCGCTGAAAGTCAGTTTCCTGTGTGGCCTGGTAGAAGTGGGGGGTTCTGGGAAATTCCTTAGAGATATGAAGAATTCCGAAAAACAGGCTCGGGTGACCCTGAAATACACAAGGAGCACAAGATTTGAACAGCTGGGTATGAACCACCTGTCCATGGAGAACATGGCCTACCAAAATGTCTTCACTAAGGGCACAGCCACCCACGTAGTTACCGGGATTCTCTACGGGGCGCAGGCTTACTTTGTATTTGACCAGGAAGTCTCCCCGCAGGAGAATGCCACAGATATATCGGGCAACCTCCAAAGCCTGGTGAGGCGAATACCACAAGGTCTCAACGTGCCGCAGATAAACCATATAGCGAAAGAGACCGATAGGAAATTCCGCTGCACGTTTCATGGAGACTTTGCCTTAGAGAGAAACCCGGTGAATTACGAGGATGCCGTTAAGGTCTACAGCAGCCTTCCCCAGTTATTAGGCCCCAAAGGGGAGAAGGCCGTGCCAATCCGAGTCTGGCTTCACCCCCTGAATGAACTTTGCAGTAAAGCAGCCCAGCTAGTTCAAGAAATCAGTGACAACGTGGTGTTTAGGCTGGAGGAGGTGGTGCAGGAGATGGCGGATGTGAACACGAGATGCAATGACCTATTGAATCGTCCGTCCGCAGCCACGTACCCTGAAGTCAAGAGCAAAATCCGCCAGTTCAGGGAGCACTGTCACCTATTCACACTTACACTCCAGAAGCAGTTGGCCCAGGCCCTGCCTTCCGTTCGGGGTGGACAATTACGGGAAGATGAAATTGTGGCCATTTTTACAAGAAAGGAACAGTCTCCGTTTAGCTATGTCCACATCACGGACTTTCTAAACAGTAAAGAGCAGGAGATGGACGTGGTGGAATCTTACGTGAAAGGCCTTGGCAACATTAACGTTGTGGCTACAGAGAATGAACTAAGACAAGTTCTTATGGACAAGGAGGTGGAATATACCATGTGCTTCAACTTCGCTTCTCTAAACGTGACCGAGCGATACCTGTCACACGCCCGTCACTGGCTCCAAACTAATCAACATCAATCTGAGGATATTTATGAAGCTGAAAGGGTCGATCAGTGGTTCAAAGACAAAGGTTTGTCCAGAATAGCCAGGCTATACGTGAAACAATTCCAAGCTTTCGCTGATGTGAATAAATCTCTCGGCCGGACACAGTTTGTTGTATCATCGGTCCTAGACACAAGCAATCCAGGGATATCCATTTATCTGTATCAAGGAGAAGATCTGGAGAACATAACATTTCAACCTCCATCTAAGCCAAACCTTCCAAGGATTACGGATAAAACTCATAACTCAATAGAACTTGTTCTCCAGCCTGCAGAGTTTGGGAAAGGTTCCATTGAGGGTTTCCGGGTGGAATACAGATGTACAGAGACAGACGGCTGGGTCTCTCTGAATACAGAAAAGGTAACATTATCCATAGTCGGACTGAAAGCCAATTCGTACTACCAGTTCAGGTACTCGGCTGTGTGCAAGGCCGGCTTCAGTCAATACAGTGAAGTTACAGCCCCAGAGAAAACTCTTCCTACCTCTCCCCCAGTTCCTCTAGTTACCGCAGAGCCCCAGTCTATAACCATGTTCTGGAACATCCCCGACATTGTGGGAGATGGGGTAACAATAGAACAATATGGAGTTCAATATAAAGAGGAGGGTACAGACACGTGGCTTGAAAAAAGAACAGGAAGGAAAGAAACCAGTTGTGTCCTCGATGGACTGAAGACCAAGACCATGTACAAGGTCCTTATCAGGGCTGTTTGTGGGGCTTCTGGGGACAGCAAAGCCAGTGATGAGGTTCACATTGTGACACCAGCAGACGTTTTGGTTAAAGTGAAACATCAAATTGTCAGTGTAAGCAGATTGCTAATGACAGGTGATCCTACCATCTACCAGATTCCATATGGCTATTCCAGTGGTGGATATCGCATGTACACGGTAGGGAAGGAAGAGGTAAAGAGGTTAAATAAAGTTATCCTTTTATTGGGAGATGCAGGAAAAACAACACTTATCGATGCAATGGCCAATTACATCCTGGGAGTTGACTGGGAAGACGACTTTCGTTTCAGGTTCATCAACACAGAGTCAAGTCCCCCAAATGGAGAGGAGTCTTCCCAGGTCACGGAGGAGTCTTCCCAGGTCACGGTGCACAAGATAAATTACCAGAGAGGATATCAGGTTCCTTATTCCCTCACTGTGATTGATGTCCCTCACTCCTGCAACAATCAAGGAGTTGTCCAAGTTAGAAGGGTCATGGAGTCTATCAATGAATTTCTCATCACAGCCAGGGACATTGACTCCATCAGCGCCATCTGCTTTGTGGTAGAGGCCCAGAAGTCCCGGCTGACTCCATCTCAGAACATTCTGTTCCATGCTCTGTGCTCCATGTTTGGGGAAGGTATGAAAGATCATTTAATGATCCTCGCCATCTGTGCAGGAGGACAGAAACCCCCCGTTGTGGAGTCTTTTAAAGCTGCTAACATCCCCAATACCCCAGATAATGCTGGCGACCCGGTCTACTTCATATTTAATGACTCTGCCCTGTTTACGGATAAAAAGGAAAAAAACGTGTCCTTGAATAAAATGTTTTGGTCTCTAGGAAGGGAGTGCCTTGCCATGTTCTTCACATCACTGGGGACTATGGAGGATGAGAGTCTGGACCAGACCAAGGAGGTGCTCAAGAGGAGGAAAATCCTTAATTCATCACTCCAGGAGCTGGTGTCACAGGTCCACGTTGGGCTAGTAAGACACGAGGAAATGAGGAAAGCCCAAATAACCCTTCAACAGAACAGAGACCTTATGGAGGCCAATGAACAATATGAGACTGAAGAAGACGTCTGTGTGGAAACTTTGACTCCAATTGATGGTTGTGTTTTAACTTGTAGCCAGTGTGATTACGTCTGTCATTACCCATGTCAATGTAAGGTCACAGACGGAGACAGATCGAAATGTTCTGCCATGAACAAGAAAGGATTCTGCACTGTTTGCCCTAATAAATGTAAATGGGATCATCACTATATTCAGAACTACGGGAGAGATTACATTAGGGAAAGACAAACGGTAACCCATGGGCATAAGAAGGCAGCGTATGACCAAGCTACCGCAGAGGTCAAAGCAATATCCCAAACCATAGACATATTCCAAGATGAGCTCTCGGTCATTACATCCAGAGTCCCTGAACTCACTCAGGAGTGTTACCAAACTCTGCAGCTTCTCAAAGAGCTCTCACTAGCGCCGGACCCCCTGTTATCCACTCAGTACATTGACCGGAGGGTGGAGGAAGAACAAGAAGAGGCCAGTCCAGGATATAGTAAGAGGATTGAGGGTCTGCAGATGGCCAGGCTAACAGCGGAGATTGTTCAGAAAATTGAAAAAGGTGAAGATGTCATGTAATAGTGATTAAAGGTAACGAGATGTCGACTATCAACCAATCAGCAGCTCTCTAGCATTATCAGTACACAGCTATTATATTCATAGGTTCATAGCAAGGCTTCACTTTATTACACGATCATTAGTACCTCCAGATTACAAGGCAACAATGTTATATATAAATACATATTATTAATATTACTTACTGGAAATTATATTAAATGTGAAATATCTCCTGGTAATCAGTAACTATTCACCAACCTGCAATCCATGTGTGTTCTTTCATTGATGACATCACTGGCTAGAGTGAGGTCATAGATTAATCTAACTGGTTCGCCTTTAACAATTCGCCCACTGGGTGTCAGAGTTAATCAGCATGTAGCCATGATAAGATCATGTGGAGTTCCCTTGTGTAAAATAATTCCAGGACCTTTAATCATTCAGAGAGAATCTCGTCATTAGCAGGAAATCAAACTTCCCATTCCGACAATCACAGTGAGGCTGATGGGGTGTGGAAGTGACTGGGGAGGTAGAGAGGTGTGGAAGTTCTTGAAGAGACTGGGGGGCTCAGTGTGCCCCATAAAGAAGGGTTTACAGATCTAACCCCAGTGATATTGGAGTGAGGAGTGACCCAGACTGTTTCCATTACCAACACCCAGTGGATTATTGGCTATGGCACCCTGGTGTGTGTGGAACTGAACCCCTGGGGCATTTACTGTGTGATATCAGGGAGAGGTCACCTGTACCTGTGGATTACAATTAACCTTGAGAACCCCTATTGGTGGGTACACGGTGACCCCGTATGGAACATGTGCCACTGGTCCAGCCCTAGTGAAACTCATAGTGCAGGAAAGTTAACCCATGAAAGGAGAGGCATGGTTTACTGTTACTGTTCATTACACTGATGGTAATAATAGACTTATAATGGCTTATCTACTAATCTCCGTACCCAGAGCAACTTGAACATCTACAAGCTCTGGAATTGTGAGTGACGTTAATCCAGTTAATAAAGTTAAAGATGATCTGCTGATGGGTTTCCTTATCAGTTACCGTTAAGTCGTGACAACACATGCATGTGTCAATCAGATCTATAGTTACACATACGTGTCAATCAGATCTATAGTTACACGTACGTGTCAATCAGATCTGTAGTTACACGCACGTGTCAATCAAATCTATAGTTACACACGTACGTGTCAATCAGATCTATAGTAAAACACGTACGTGTCAATCAGATCTATAGTTACACACAAGTGATTCAGATCTGTAGTTACACACGCACGTGTCAATCAGATCTGCAGTTACACATGCACGTGTCAATCAGATCTGCAGTTACACGCACGTGTCAATCAGATCTGTACACGCACACACGTGTCAATCAGATCTGTAGTTACACGTACGTGTCAATCAGATCTGTAGTTACACACCCACCTGTCAATCAGATGTGTAGTTACACACGCATGTTTCAATCAGATGTGTAGTTACACACGCATGTTTCAATCAGATGTGTAGTTACACACGCATGTTTCAATCAGATGTGTAGTTACACACGCATGTTTCAATCAGATCTGTAGTGACACACGCATGCTTCAATCAGATCTGTAGTGACACACGTATGTGTTAATCAGATCTGTAGTTACACGTATGTGTCAATCAGATACATAGTTACACATGTACGTGTCAGACCTTTAGCTCTTTTGCGGATAATTAATGACATAAAACTCCCACAGTGCCCCATTCTGATTGGCCAGTTAAACAGACGGGAGAGGAAACTCCCTTTAGGGCCATTTACCTTCAGGCAACACACAGACACCCGTCGCCATAACCTAGTTTTAATGGGGATCGCCCACACGCTGACAATGTGTGACAGCAGCCAAACACCAGCATGTGACCAATTATAATTCACTCTAATTGGGTGATTGCCAGTAATAAGACATCCGTCTGGCCAATCATGGTCCAGTTATTTATTTCAGACTAACACTCTCCCTTAAAGGGCAACTAAGATACCTTGATACCATTGTACCATTAAACCGAGCACATTGTTATAGGTACAGTAAGCTGTGTGTCACCCGTCCATTAGCTGTGGTTGTGTTAGGGCGACTCCTCTCTGCTATGATGTAGAAGCCGAAGTCAATCCCATTATCAGCCACGTAGTGCCACAGTATGTTATAACAGGTCGCCCTTTCTGTAACTGCAAAATTCACATCTGAACCGTGTATGTGTGGCTAACGCTTTGTACAGCCCATGCAATTGAAAAACACGGACGATCGCACGGCCCTCTATGGACTGTACGCTCCATCGTGGCCGATTTTGCCGCAACCGACATTCCTGGCTGACCCGTTGTTCTGGTGTGTACCCCAGCTTTAAAAGGGAAGTGTGATGTAAAAAAAACAGTCCATTATCTTACCTTCAAATCAATCCATTATTGGGTTTTCTATCATGAAAGGTGTAAATATGGCCACTCCATCCTTCCGCTGATATCCCTTCGTCCACTACTGTGTATAGGCGCGTGCCATCACTTCTTTCACATCATCTGGAAGTGACAGCACATGCCTGTACCACCAGGAGAGGAGCAGTGCAGACCTGGACATGTCACCAGAGATTCATTTGTTCTGAACCTTTGATACCAGAAATGAAGGATCGATATTCTGGGTAAGACCAAGGGCCTTTATAAGGATATGGCCAGGGCACTGAATTTAGACTGAGTTTGTCCATCTCCGGTTATCCGCCCAATCTATACACGTATGTCATGAAAACCAGTCACGTACACGGATCGGAGAGGTTTGTAAAATAAATTGCATTTTCGAGACACAGGACAAATGTACAGGGTAAAAATGTACCAAATCCATACGGATTATTCAAAATAATTACATTAAAATATACACGAGAGATACAGGTAAAATGGAGGATCACAAAATAAATAATGGAAGTATCTGCTGACATCATCGCGGAGAGACCAGCGAATTGTAAATCGACCATAAACTGAAGGATGTCCCTCCAATCACAAGGAGCGGTTCATACCAGGAACTAGAACATTAACCATACAATATTAACATCAGAGAAGCCGATGAGCAGTTCATGGCCTGTGGATCTCCTCTGATTGGATGGACTAGACTGTGACGTGTGCCGGTTTAATCAGATGTTTCAAGGTGCCTGGGAGATTTCTCCATGACCAATGACATCAGACGAAATGAAGACGAGGGCTTGGGGATGTGAGATCTTTGGGGCTAAGAGGTAGATATCGGTTACGGAGGGCAGAAATCGGCAAAGTAGGGGTGTTGGAGAGCCTCGTCCGCACAGATCCTCTGTACTGGGTTACACTTCAACAGATTCTAATAATAGAAAAAAGGACAGATCATATCCAACAGAACAGCTAGAAAAGTAACCGAGCCATTAATTAGATTACCGTACCTCTATACCAACTCACCATATAACCGAGCCATTAATTAGATTACCGTACCTCTATACCAACTCACCATATAACCGAGCCATTAATTAGATTACCGTACCTCTATACCAACTCACCATATAACCGAGCCATTAATTAGATTACCGTACCTCTATACCAACTCCCCATATAACCCGGCATTAATTAGATTACCGTACCTCATCCAAACGCCACATACATAACCGAGCCATTAATTAGATTACCGTACCTCTATACCAACTCACGCTACAGTATAACCGAGCCATTAATTAGATTACCACTACCTCTATACCAACTCACCATTAACCGAGCCATTAATTAGATTCCGTACCTCTATACCAACTCCCCATATAACCAGCATTAATTAGATTACCGGTACCTCTATACCAACTCACCATATAACCGAGCCTTTAATAGATTACCGTACCTCTATACCAACTCACCATATAACCGAGCCATTATAGATTACCGTACCTCTATACCAACTCACCATACCGAGCCTTAATTAGTTTACCGTACCTTATACCACTCACCATAACCGACCATTAATTAGATTTACGTACCTCTTAACCCAACTCACCACTATAACCGAGCCATTAATTAGATTACCGTACCCTATACAACTCACCATATAACCGAGCCATTAATTAGATTACCGTACCACTCATATCCCCAACTCACCATATAACCGAGCCATTAATTAGATTACCGTACCCTATACCAACTCACCATATAACCGAGCCATTATTAGATTACCGTACTCTATACCAACTCACCCTATAACCGAGCCATTAATTAGATTACTGTACCCTATACCAACTCACCATATAACCGAGCCAATTAATTACCGTACCTCTATACCAACTCACCATATAACCGAGCCATTAATTATTACCGTACCTCTATACTAACTCACACATATAACCGAGCCATTAATTAGATTACCGACCTCTATACCAACTCCATATAACCGAGCCATTAATTAGATTACCGTATCCTCTATACCAACTCACCATATAACCGAGCCATTATTAGATACCGTACCTCTATACCAACTCACCATATAACCGAGCCATTAATTATATTACCGTACCTCTATACCAACTCACCATTAACCGACCGCATAATTAGATTACCGTACCTCTATACCAACTCACCATATAACCGAGCCATTAATTAGATTACCGTACCTCTATACCAATCCACCATATAACCGAGCCATTAATTACATTACCGTACCTCTATACCAACTCACCATATAACCGAGCCATTAATTAGATTACCGTACCTCTATACCAACTCACCATATAACCGAGCCATTATTAGCATTACCGTACCTCTATACACAACTCACCATATAACCGAGCCATAATTACATTGCCTTACCACCTCTATCACACAACTCACCATATAACCGAGCCATTATATAGATTACCGTACACTCTATACCAACTCCACCATATAACCGAGCCATTAATTAGTTTAACCGTGACCTCTATACCAACTCACCATATACCGAGCCATTAATTACATTACCGTACCTCTATACCAACTCACCATATAACCGAGCCATTAATTACATTACCGTACCTCTATACCAACTCACCATATAACCGAGCCATTAATTACATTACCGTACCTCTATACCAACTCACCATATAACCGAGCCATTAATTAGATTCCCGTACCTCTATACCAACTCACCATATAACCGAGCCATTAATTAGATTTACCGTACCTCTATACCAACTCACCATATAACCGAGCCATTAATTAGATTACCGTACCTCTATACCAACTCACCATATAACCGAGCCATTAATTAGATTACCGTACCTCTATACCAACTCACCATATAACCGAGCCTTAATTAATTACCGACCTCTATACCAACTCACCATATAACCGAGCCATTAATTAGATTACCGGTACCTCTATACCAACTCACCATATAACCGAGCCATTAATTAATTACCGTACCTCTATACAACTCACCATATAACCGAGCCATTAATTAGATATTACCGTACCTCTATCCACTCCCATATAACCGAGCCATTAATTACATCCGTACCTCTATACCAACTCACCATATAACCGAGCCATTAATTACATTACCGTACCTCTATACCAACTCACCATATAAACCGAGCCATTAATTAGATTACCGTACTCTATACCAACTCACCATTAACCGAGCCATTAATTAGATTACCGTACCTCTATAACCAACTCACCATATAACCGAGCCATTAATTAATTACCGTACCTCTATACCAACTCCACCATATAACCGAGCCATTAATTACATTACCGTACCTCTATACCAAACAACCATATATACCGAGCCATTAATTAGATTACCGTACCTCTATACCAACTCACCAATAACCTACCATTAATTAGATTACCGTACCTCTATACCAACTCACCATATACCGAGCCATTAATTAGATTACCGTACCTCTATACCAACTCACCATATAACAAGCCATTAATTAGATTACCGTACCTCTATACCAACTCACCATATAACCGAGCCATTATTAATTACGTACCTCTATACCAACTCACCATATAACCGAGCCATTAATTAGATTTACCGTACCATCTATACCAACTCACCATATAACCGAGCCATTAATTACATTACCGTAACCTCTATACCAACTCACCATATAACCGCGCCATTAATTGATTACCGTACCTCTATAACAACTCACCATCTATAACCAGCCATTAATTAATTACCGTACCTCATACAAACTCACCGATATAACCGCGCCATTATTAGTTACCGTACCTCTAACAACTCACCATAAACCGGCCATTAATATATTACCGTACCTCTATACTAAACTCACCAATAACCGAGCCATTAATTACTTACCGGTACACTCTATACCAACTCCCATATAACGAGCCATTATTAGACATTACCGTACCTCTATACCACCTCACCATATACCGAGCCATTAATTAGATTACCGTACCTCTATACAACCACCATATAACCGAGCCATTAATTAGATTACCGTACCTCTATACCAACTCACCATATAACCGAGCCATTAATTAGATTACCGTAACTCTATACACCTCACCATATAACCGAGCCATTAATTAGATTACCGTGTACCCTCATACCAATCTCACCTATACCCGAGCCATTAATTAGATTACCTACCCTATACTAACTCACCATATAACCGAGCCATTAATTAATTACCGTACCCTCTATACCAACTCACCATATACCACCGAGCCATTAAAATTACCGTACCTCTATACCAACTCACCATATACCCGACCATTAATTAGATTACCGTACCTCTATACCAACTCACCATATAACCGACCATTAATTACATTACCGTACCTCTATACCACTCACCATATAACCGAGCCATTAATTACATTACCGTACCTCTATACCAACTCACCATATAACCGAGCCATTAATTAGATTTATCCGTACCTCTATACCAACTCACCATATAACCGAGCCATTAATTAATTACCGTACCTCTATACCAACTCACCATATAACCGAGCCATTAATTGAACATACTGACCTCTATACCAACTCCACCATAAACCGAGCCTTAATTAGATTACCTACCTCTATACTAACTCACCATATAACCGAGCCATTAATTACATTACCGTACTCTATCCAACTCACCATATAACCGGGCCATTTTAGATTACCGTACCTCTATCCAACTCACCATATAACCGCCATTAATTAGATTACCGTACCTCTATACAACTCACACATAACCGAGCCATTAATTAGATTACCGTACCTCTATACCAACTCACCATATAACCGAGCCATTAATTAGATTACCGTACCTCTATACCAACTCACCATATAACCGAGCCATATATTAGATTACCGTAACCTCTATACACACTCACCATATAACCGAGCCATTATTAGATTACCGTACTCTATCCAACTCACCATATAACCGAGCCATTAATTAGATTACGTACCTCTATACACACTCACCATATAACCGAGCCATTAATTAATTACCGTACCTCTATACCAACCCCATATAACCGAGCCATTAATTAAGTTACCGTACCTCTATACCAACTCACCATATAACCGAGCCATTAATTACATTACCGTACCTCTATACCAACTCACCATATAACCGAGCCATTAATTAGATTACCGTACCTCTATACCAACTCACCATATAACCGAGCCATTAATTAGATTACCGTACCTCTATACCCACTCACCTTATAACCGAGCCTTAATTAATTACCGTACCTCTATACCAACTCACCATATAACCAGCCATTAATTAGATTACCAGTACCTCTATACTACTCACCATATAACCGAGCCATTAATTACATTACCGTACCTCTATACCAACTCACCATATAACCGAGCCATTAATTAGTTACCGTACCTCTATACCAACTCACCATATACCGAGCCATTAATTAGATTACCGTACCTCTATACCACTCACCATATAACCGAGCCATTAATTGATTCCGTACCCTATACCACTCACATATAACCGGCCTTAATTAGATTACCGTACTCTATACCAACTCACCATATACAGAGCCATTAATTAGATTACCTAACTCTTATACCAACTCACCATATAACCGAGCCATTAATTAGATTACCGTACCTCTATCCAACTCACCTATAACCGACCATTAATTAGATTACCTACTCTATACAACCATCACCATATAACCGAGCCATTAATTAGATTACCGTACTCTATACAACTCACCATATAACCGAGCCATTAATTAGATTCCCGTACCTCTATACCACATCACCATATAAACCGAGCCATTATTAGATTACCGTACCTCTATACCAACTCACCATATAACCGAGCCATTAATTAGATTACCGTACCTCTATACCAACTCACCATATAACCGAGCCATTAATTACATTACCGTACCTCTATACCAACTCACCATATAACCGAGCCATTAATTAGATTACCGTACCTCTATCATCAACTCACCATATAACCGAGCCATTAATTAATTACCGTACCTCTACTAACACTCCCATATAACCGAGCCATTAATTAATTACCGTACCTCTATACACTCACCATATAACCACCATATTAGATACCGTACCCTATACTCAACCACCATATAACCGAGCCATTAATTACATTACCGTACCTCTATACTAACTCACCATATAACCGAGCCATTAATTAGATTACCGTACCTCTATACCAACTCACCATATAACCGAGCCATTAATTAGATTACCGTACCTCTATACTAACTCACCATATAACCGAGCCATTAATTAGATTACCGTACCTCTATACCAACTCAACCATATAACCGCGCCATTAATTAGATTACGGTACCTCTATACCAACTCACATATAACCGAGCCATTATTTAATTACCGTACCTCTATACACACTCCACCATATAACCGAGCCATTAATTAGATTACCGTACCTCTATACCAACTCCCATATACCGAGCCATTAATTAATTACCGTACCTCTATACCAACTCACCATAACCGGCCATTAATTAATTACCGTACCCTATACCAACTCACCATATAACCGAGCCATTAATTAGATTACCGTACCTCTATACCAACTCACCATATAACCGAGCCATTAATTAGATTACCGTACCTCTATACCAACTCACCATATAACCGAGCCATTAATATTACCGTACCTCTATACCAACTCCACCATATAACCGAGCCATTAATTAGATTACCGTACCTCTATACCAACTCACCATATAACCGAGCATAATTAGATTACCGTACCTCTATACCAACTCCCATATAACGCGAGCCATTAATTAGATTACCGTACCTCTATACCAACTCACCATTTAACCGAGCCATTAATTAGATTCCGTACCTCTATACCAACTCACCATATAACCGAGCCATTAATTAGATTACCGTACCTCTTCAACCCACCATATAACCGAGCCATTAATTAGATTACCGTACCTCTATACCAACTCACCATATAACCGAGCCATTAATAGATTACCGACCTCTATACAAACTCACCATTAACCGAGCCATTAATTAGATTACCGTATACCTCTACCACTCAACCATATAACCGCCATATTTAGATTACCTGTACCTCTATACAACTCACCATATACCGGCCATTAATAGATTACCGTACCTCTATACCAACTCACCTATAACCGAGCCATTAATTGATTACCTACCTCTATACAACTCACCATATAACCGAGCCATTAATTATCATTACCGTACCTCTATACCAACTCACCTATAACCGAGCCATTAATTAGATTACCGTACCTCTATACCAACTCCCATATAACCAGCCATTAATTAGATTACCGTACCTCTATACCAACCACCATAAACCGGCCATATATTAGATCCCGTACCTCTATACACACTCACCAATAACCGACCATAATTAGATTCCCGTACCTCTATACCAACTCACCATATACCGAGCCATTAATTAGATTACCGTACCTCTATACCAACCACTCACCTATAACCGAGCCATTATTAGATTACCGTACCTCTATACCAATCCACCATATAACCGAGCCTTAATTAGATTCCGTACCTCTATACCAACTCACCATTAACGAGCCATTAATTGATCCCGTACCTCTATACCAACTCACCATATAACCGAGCATTAATTAGATTACCGACTCTCTACCAACTCACCATATAACCGAGCCATTAATTAGATTACCGTACCTATACATAACACTCAACCATATAACCGAGCCATTAATTAGATTACTGTACCTCTATACTAACTCACCATATAACCGAGCCATTAATTATTACCGTACCTCATACCAACTCACACCATATAACCGAGCCATAATTAGATTACCATACTCTCTACCACCACCATATAACCGAGCCATAATTAATTACCGTACCTCTATACTAACTCACCATATAACCGAGCCATTAATTAGATTACCGTACCTCTATACCAACTCACCATAATACCGAGCCATTAATTAGATTACCGTACCTCTATACAACTCAACCATATAACCGAGCCATTATTAGTACTACCGTACCTCTATACCAACTCACCATATAACCGAGCCATTAATTAGATACCGTACCTCATTACAACTCACCATATACGACGAGCCATTAATAGATTACCGTACCTCTATAACCAACTCACCATATAACCGAGCCATTATAGACATTAACCGTACCTCTATACCAACTCACCATATAACCGAGCCATTAATTAGATTACCGTACCCTATACCAACTCACCATATAACCGAGCCATTATTGATTACCGTACCCTATACCAACTCACCATATAACCGAGCCATATTTAGATTACCGTACACTCTATACCACTCACATATAACCGAGCCATTAATTAGATACCGTACTCTATACCACCCACCATATAAACCGAGCCATTAATTAGATTACCGTTACCTCTATCCAACTCACCATATAACCGAGCCATTAATTACGATTACCGTACTTCATACCAACTCACCATATAACCGAGCCTTAATTAGATTACCGTACCTCTATACCAACTCACCATATAACCGAGCCATTAATTAATTACCGTACCTCATAACAACTCACCATATAACCGAGCATTAATTACTGACCGTACCTCTATACCACCACCAATATACCGAGCCATTAATTAGATTACCGTACCTCTAACCAACTCACCATATAACCGAGCCATAATTAATTACCGTACCTCTATACCACTCACCATTAACCGAGCCATTAATTACATTACCGTACCTCTATACACAACTCACCATATAAGTTCCAACCGAGCCATTAATTAGATTACCGTACTCTATACACCTCACCATATAACCGAGCCATTAATTAATTACCGTCTCTATACCAACTCACCATAATAACCGAGCCATTAATTAGATTACCGTACCTCTTTACCAACCACCATATAACCGAGCCATTATTAGATTACCGTACCTCTATACTTCACCATATAACCGAGCCATTAATTAGATTACCGTACCTATACCAACCACCATATAACCAGCCATTAATAGATTACCGTACTCTATACCAACTCACCATATAACCGAGCCATTAATTAGATTACCTACTCTATACCAACTCACCATATAACCGAGCCATTATTCAGATTACCGTCCTCTATACCAACTCACCTATAACCGAGCCATTAATTAGATTACCGTACTCTATACCTAACTCACCATATAACCGAGCCATTATAGATTACCGTACCTCTATCCCAACTCACCATATAACCGAGCATTAATTAGATTACCGTACCTCTACTACCAACTCACCATATAACCGAGCCATTAATTAGATTACCGTACCTCTATACCAACTCACCATATAACCGAGCCATTAATTACATTACCGACCTCTTATCCAACTCAATATAACCGAGCCATTAAAGCATAAATTACTCTTCTCTCCTCTTATCCTCTCTCCCTTCTATTACCTTATCAGTTACCTCTTCCTCCTCACTTCTCTTCTCCTTCCCCTACCATTACTCCCCTTGCCTTCACGCTCTGCCCTCACTCTTACGCTCTATCTTTAGCCTGTTTTCTCTTCTTACTTTCCTCCACCTCACCATATAACGCAGCCATTAATTAATTACCGTACCTCTATACCAACTCACCATATAACCGAGCCATTAATTAGATTACCGTACCTCTATACCAACTCACCATATAACCGAGCCATTAATTAGATTACCGTACCTCTATACTAACTCACCATATAACCGAGCCATTAATTAGATTACCGTACCTCTATACCAACTCACCATATAACCGAGCCATTAATTAGATTACCGTACCTCTATACCAACTCACCATATAACCGAGCCATTAATTAGATTAACCGTACCTCTATACTACCAACTCACCATATAACCGAGCCATTAATTAATACGTACCTCTATACCAACTCACCATATAACCGAGCCATTAATTAGATTACCGTACCTCTATACCAACTCACCATATAACCAGCCATTATTAAATTACCGTACCTCTATACCAACCTCACCATATAACCGAGCCATTAATTAGATTACCGTACCTCTATACCAACTCACCATATAACCGAGCATTAATTAGATTACCGTACCTCTTACCAACTCCCATATAACCGAGCCATTAATTAGAGTTACCGTACCTCTATACCACTCCCCATATAACCGAGCCACATTAATTAGATTACCGTACCTCTATACCAACTCACCATATAACCGAGCCATTAATTAGATTACCGTACCTCTATACCACTCACCATATAACCGAGCCATTAATTACATTACCGTACCTCTATACCAACTCACCATATATACCGAGCCATAATTAGATTACCGTACCCTATACCAACTCACCATTAACCGAGCCATTAATTAGATTACCGTACCTCTATAACAACTCACCATATAACCGAGCCATTAATTAGTTACCGTACCTCTATACCAACTCACCATATACCGAGCCATTAATTAGATACCTTACCGTATCTATACCAACTCCCATATAACCGAGCCATTAATTAGATTACCGTACCTCTATACCAACTCACCATATAACCGAGCCATTAATTAGATTACCGTACCTCTATACCAACTCACCATATAACCGAGCCATTAATTAGATTACCGTACCTCTATACCAACTCCCCATATAACCGAGCCATTAATTAGATTACCGTACCTCATACCAACTCACCATATAACCGAGCCATTAATTAGATTACCGTACCTCTATACAACTCACCATATAACCGAGCCATTAATTAGATTACCGTCCTCTATACCAACTCACCATATAACCGAGCCATTAATTATATTACCGTACCTCTATACCAACTCACCATATAACCGCCATTATTAGATTACCGTACCTCTATACAACTCACCATATAACCCCATTATTATGATTACCGTACCTCTATACTACCACCATATAACCGAGCCATTATAGATTACCGTACCTCTATACCAACTCACCATATAACCGAGCCATTAATTAGATTACCGTACCTCTATACCAACTCACCATATAACCGAGCCATTAATTAGTATACCGTACCTCTATACCAACTCACCATATAACCGAGCCATTAATTAGATTACCGTACCTCTATACCAACTCACCAATAACCGAGCCATTAATTAGATTCCGTACCTCTATACCAACTCACCATATAACCGAGCCATTAATTAGATTCCTACCTCTATCCAACTCACCATATACCGAGCCATTAATTAGATTCCGTACCTCTATACCAACTCACCATATCCGAGCCATTAATTAGATTACCGTACCTCTATACCAACTCACCATATAACCGAGCCATTAATTAGATTACCGTACCTCTATACCTCACCATATAACCGAGCCATTAATTAGATTCCGTACCTCTATACAACTCACCATATAACCGAGCCATTAATTAGATTACCGTACCTCTATACCAACTCACCATATAACCGAGCCATTATTAGATTAACCGTCCTCTATACCAACTCACATATAACCGAGCCATTAATTAGATTACCGTCCTCTATACCAACTCACCATATAACCGAGCCATTAATTAGATTACCGTACCTCTATACCAACTCACCATATAACGAGCCATTATTAGATTACCGTACCTCTATACCAACTCACCATATACCGAGCCATTAATTAGATTACCATACTCTATACCAACTCACCATATAACCGAGCCATTAATTAGATTACCGTACCTCTATACCAACTCACCTATAAACCAGCCATTAATTAGATTACCGTACCTCTATACCAACTCACCATATAACCGAGCCATTAATTAGATTACCGTACTCTATACAACTCACCATATAACCGAGCCATTAATAGATTACCGTACCTCTATACCAACTCACCATATAACCGAGCCATTAATTAGATTACCGTACCTCTATACCAACTCACCATATAACCGAGCCATTAATTAGATTACCGTACCTCTATACCAACTCACCATATACCGAGCCATTAATTAGATTACCGTACCTCTATACACTCACCATATAACCACCATTAATTAATTACCGTACCTCTATACCAACTCACCATATAACCGAGCCATTAATTGAATTACCGTCCTCTATACCAACTCACCATATAACCGAGCCATTAATTAGATTACCGTACCTCTATACCAACTCACCATATAACCGAGCCATTAATTAGATTACCGTACCTCTATACCAACTCACCATATAACCGAGCCATTAATTAGATTACCGTACCTCTATCCACTCACCATATACCGAGCCATTAATTAGATTACGTACCTCTATACCAACCACCTATAACCGAGCCATTAATTAGATTACCGTACCTCTATACCAACTCACATATACCGAGCCATTATTAGATTACCGACCTCTATACCAACTCACCATATAACCGAGCCATTAATTAATTACCGTACTCTATACCACTCACCATATAACCGAGCATTAATTAGATTACCGTACCTCTATACCACTCACCATATAACCGAGCCATTAATTAGATTCCGTACCTCTACCATCAACTCACCATATAACCGAGCCATTAATTAGATTACCGTACCCTATACCCAACTCACCATATAACCGAGCCATTAATTAGATTACCGTACCTCTATACCAACTCACCATATAACCGAGCCATTAATTACATTACCGTAACTCTATACCAACTCACCATATAACCGAGCCATTAATTAGATTACCGTACTCTATACCAACTCACCATATAACCGAGCCATTAATTAGATTACCGTACCTCTATACACATCACCATATAACCGAGCCATTAATTAGATTACCGTACCTCTATACCAACTCACCATATAACCGAGCCATTAATTAGATTACCGTACCTCTATACCAACTCCATAAACCGAGCCATTAATTAGATTACCGTACCTCTATACCAACTCACATATAACCGAGCCATTAATTACATTACCGTACCTCTATACCAACTCACCATATAACCGAGCCATTATTAGATTACCGACCTCTATACCAACTCACCATAACCGAGCCATTAATTAGATTCCTACCTATCAATATCACCATATAACCGAGCCATTAATTAGATTACCGTACTCTATACCAACTCACCATATAACCGAGCCATTAATTAGATTACCGTACCTCTATACAACTCACATATAACCGAGCCATTAATTAGATTACCGTACCTCTATACCAACTCCATATACCGAGCCATTATTAGATTACCGGTACCTCTATACCACTCACCATATAACGAGCCATTAATTAGATTACCGTACCTCTATACCAACTCACCATATAACCAGCCATTAATTAGATTACCGTACCTCTATACCAACTCACCATATAACCGAGCCATTAATTAGATTACCGTACCTCTATACCAACTCACCTATAACCGAGCCATTAATTAGATTACCGTATCACTCTATACACTCACCATATAACGAGCCATTAATTAGATTACCGTACTCTATACCAACTCACCATATAACCGAGCCATTATAGATTTACTGACCCGTCCTCTTTCATAAAACCAAAACAAAATTAGTACCTCTATACCACTCACCATATAACCGAGCCATTAATTACGTTACCGTACCTCTATACCAACTCACCATATAACCGAGCCATTATTAGATTACCGTACCTCTATACCAACTCACCATATAACCGAGCCTATTAAGTAGATTACCGTACCTCTATACCAACTCACCATATAACCGAGCCATTAATTAGATTACCGTACCTCATACCACACTCACCATATAACCGAGCCATTAATTAGATTACGTACTCTATACCAACTCACCATATAACCGAGCCATTAATTAGATTACCGACCTCTATACAACTCACCATATAACCGAGCCATTAATTAGATTACCGTACCTCTATACCAACTCACCATATACCGAGCCATTAATTAGATTACCGTACCTCTATACCAACTCACCATATAACCGAGCCATTAATTAGATTACCGTACCTCTATACCAACTCACCATATAACCGAGCCATTAATTACATTACCGTACCTCTATACCAACTCACCATATAACCGAGCCATTAATTATATACCGTACCTCTATACCAACTCACCATATAACCGAGCCATTAATTAGATTACCGTACCTCTATAACCAACTCACCATATAACCGAGCCATTAATTAGATTACCGTACCTCTATACCAACTCACCATATAACCGAGCCATTAATTGACATACGTACCTCTATACAACAACCACCATATAACCGAGCCATTATTAGATTACCGTACCTCTATACCAACTCCCATAATAACGAGCCATTATTAGATTACCGTACCTCTATACCAATCACCATATAACCGAGCCATTAATTAGATTACCGTACCTCTATCACCTCTCACCATATAACCGAGCCATTAATTAGCATTACCGTACCTATACCAACTCACCATATAACCGAGCCATTAATTAGATTCCGTACCTCTATACCAACTCACCATATAACCGAGCCATTAATTAGATTACCGACCTCTATACAACCTCAACCATATAACCGAGCCATTAATTAATTACCGTCCTCTATACCAACTCACCATATAACCGAGCCTTAATTACATTACCGTACCTCTATACCAACTCACCATATAACCGAGCCATTAATTAGATTACCGTACCTCATACCAACTCACCATATAACCGAGCCATTAATAGTTACCGTACCTCTATACCAACTCACCATATAACCGAGCCATTAATTACATTACCGTACCTCTATACCAACTCACCATATAACCGAGCCATTAATTACATTACCGTACCTGTTAAATTAATTAATTTACTGTACCAATAACCTAAGGGCTGGTACAATAAAAGTTTGCGAAACACATTCTCACAGTCCAGAGACCACACAATCAACGCGGCCAGTAAACATGACAACCTACCATAACCACCTATCCTACTCTGCACCCTTTGAAGTCTTGCTCCAGAGTACCCGGACCACAGTAAGTATAACTTCACCCACCCAGCCTGCCATAAACCTAACTTTACTAACCTTGCAAGGGTCCTGCACCCGAAACATGGCGTATGATAAAACAAGCCTGTTTTGTAGCATATACTGACTCCTACCTCCTTTTATTGTTATATTTGGTCTTACCTGCATTTGGATGGATGGAGAGAGGATTGTGGAATACATTTGCCATAGTGAGTGGAAGGTACTGTTTCTTATTTCAACTAACTTTACTAGCCCATCCTAGAGCTTTATATATCTATCCTTTTAAAGGGGAACCAATGCCTCCATACAAGTGCCCTCAATACAAGGAATATTAAAAAGAGCTGTCATTAAGGTTTCTAGCTGCTGTGAATCTTAAGTTATGGGCTTGTAAAGTTACACTTCCTGGTCAGCATTGTCTCTCTGAGTCTCTGTGACAGACACATATTGAGCTGCATAAAAATGTTAAGATTTTCTAAAGATAGTTACAGACCTGCAACTATTCTCTGTCCTTTTCTTTACCTATAGACGACTTAGGGAGTGAAGAATTTCCCTTTTCAGACTAGAATTCAAACGGATTAAAATTGTGGGGTTTGGGTTTATTATGCAGCTGATAATGCTCTATTCCAGCCGTAGGATACTAATGAGCAGGCTCCAACCAGCGGTAAAGAGGGGGGAACAATAGTTTATGTGATGTCACAGCTCATAGTTTAAGTAGGAATCCCACCCTTATTACTGCTGTAAGTTTAGATAGAAGTCATTTTAAAGGTAGGAGTGTTCACTTTGTAACGGAAGGCACTGATATGGAGACCGCATTTCCCCACTTAATAAGAGCACGACCTCTACCAGATGAAATCTGTACATACAATGAACTGCCTACTGACCTCCGTACTTACCTGCAGTAAATCCCGCCCTGTTGCATTCAGTTTGGGCACAACATTCACTAGGGACATGGTGGCAGGATACATGGGGTACGGCTGCAAAAGGTGAAAAGCAGGAATTAGACACTGAGCATGTTTGTACTACCGTGCGTGTACTGTACGTGTACTGTGCGTGTACTGTGCGTGCGCCAGTACCAGTGTGTGCCAATGAGTGATTGTTAAGCCAAGTCTACTAGTAATAGGTCAGGGTTATTTGTTACTGTACTGTGTGACCTGTACCTACCTTCAGGTTCATACACGCGTGTGGCTGTGGGTGGAAATCCATGACACACGTGTATAAACCTGCTATTCGCTGGAGGATCCACAACCGCACTGCAGTTTCGGACAACAAATCGCCCATTCAGGACTGTCGGCTTAAAAGCATGTTCACACACCGTTACCCACAACGCACTATTTGTATGACAGCGTGTACGAGCCTCTAGATTTACAGTGAATATTACACTACAGAGATCACAGATAGGGGTGACCAGTCTGTCTTACTGGGAATAGGGTGTGAGGACGGATACAATCACTAGACCCAATTACAACCATCACTGTGTACGGGTAACCAGTCTGTCCTTACTGGGAATAGGGTGGATACCAGTTGAACTGACCATTGCATTCTTTAATGTGATCTCTGTTATTTATTTTTATCATTTTTGCATTCGTACGGGCGACTGTCATGTTGTATCAGGTTATTAATCACATTAGTAGAGAATCTTTATGGATTTTTTTTAAAAAAATCATTTTATTTCACAAATTGATTGACATGTAAAACAATGAAAATTGACCCACAAGTCTCCATGGATGTAACGAGATCCCAAGCTCACCTTATAGTCAGGAAGTTTGGTCATTGCAGGCCACTGTTCCTCAGTTGGAGTCCCCAGCAATGTGAACTTGTTAAGGATAAGATTCCCCCACCAAATGGAGTCAGACACACAAAGTACCGTCATACGTACACACAGACACACTGTACACAGACACACACTACACAGACACACACACTACAAACAAACACAATTATGTACAATATGTACTCAGGATATCTGAAGATCCTTTTTAGCTGGTCGTCCACATCATTTCCGGGAAAGAGCGGCCTCCCTGCATTGGCTAGTTCTATAGACAGGGTATAAAGATAGAGAGACTTACACCACACAGCAAGGACCACTGGTAATTATATAACACTGTGTATAACCAACTGTATACCATCCTATCTATCTCTATATAACACTGTGTATAAAACCAAACTGGTATACTGTCCTATTCTATCTCTTAAACACTGTGTATAACCAACTGTATACCTGTCCTATCTATTCTCTATATAACACTGTGTATAACCAACTGTATCCTGCCTATCTATCTCTAATAACACTGTGTATAACCAACTGTATCCTGTCCTATCTATCTCTATATAACACTGTGATAACCAACTGTATCCTGTCCTATCTATCTCTATATACAACTGTGTATAACCAACTGTATCCTGTCCTATCTATCTCTATATAACACTGTGTATAACCAACTGTATCCTGTCCTATCTATCTCTATATAACACTGTGTATAACCAACTGTATCCTGTCCTATCTATCTCTATATAACACTGTGTATAACCAACTGTATCCTGTCCTATCTATCTCTATATAACACTGTGTATAACCACACTGTATCCTGTCCTATCTATCTCTATATAACACTGTTATAACCAACTGTATCCTGTCCTATCTATCTCTATATAACACTGTGTATAACCAACTGTATCCTGTCCTATCTATCTCTATATAACACTGTGTATAACCAACTGTATCCTGTCCTATCTATCTCTATATAACACAGTGTATAACCAACTGTATCCTGTCCTATTATCTCATATAACACTGTGTATAACCAACTGTATCCTGTCCTACTATCTCATATAACACTGTGTATAACCAACTGTATCCTGTCCTATCTATCTCTATATAACACTGTGTATAACCAACTGTACCTGTCCTATCTATCTCTATATAACACGTGTATACCAACTGTATCCTCTATCTATCTCTATTAAACACGTGTATAACCAACTGTATCCTGTCCTACTATCTCTATATAACCTGTGTATAACCAACTGTTATCCTGTCCTATCTATCTCTATATAACACTGTGTATAACCAACTGTATCCTGTCCTATCTATCTCTATATAACACTGTGTTAACCAACTGTATCCTGTCCTACTCTCTATATACATGTGTAACCAACTGTATCCTGTCCTATCTATCTCTATATAACACTGTGTATAACCAACTGTATCCTGTTCATCTATCTCTATATAAACACTGTGTATAACCAACTGTATCCTGTCCTATCTATCTCTATATAACACTGTGTATAAAAACTGTATCTGTCCTATCTATCTCTATATAACACGTGTGTATAACCAACTGTATCCTGTCCTATCTATCTCTTATAAACACTGTGTATAACACAACTGTATCCTGTCCTATCTATCTCTATATAACACTGTGTATAACCAACTGATCCTGTCTATCTACTCTATATAACACTGTGTATAACCAACTGTATCCTGTCCTATCTATCTCTATAACACGTGTATAACCAACTGTATCCTGTCTATCTATCTCTATATAACACTGTGTATAACCAACTGTATCCTGTCCTATCTATCTCTATATAACACTGTGTATAACCAACTGTATCCTGTCCTATCTATCTCTATATAACACTGTGTATAACCAACTGTATCCTGTCCTATCTATCTCTATATAACACTGTGTAAAACAACTGTATCCTGTCCTATCTATCTCTATATATAACCGGTGTATAACCAACTGTATCCTGTCCTATCTATCTCTATATAACCTGTGTATAACCAACTGTATCCTGTCCTATCTATCTCTATATAACACAGTGTTATAACCAACTGTATCCTGTCCTATCTATCTCTATATAACCTGTGTATAACCAACTGTATCCTGTCCTATCTATCTCTATATAACACGTGTATAACCAACTGTATCCGTCCTATCTATCTCTATATAACACTGTGTATAACCAACTGTATCCTGTCCTATCTATCTCTATATAAACACTGTGTATAACCAACTGTATCCTGTCCTATCTATCTCTATATAACGCTGTGTATAACCAACTGTATACCATCCTATCTATCTCTATATAACACTGTGTATAACCAACTGTATCCTGTCCTATCTATCTCTATATAACACTGTGATAACCAACTGTATCCTGTCTATCTATCTCTATAAACACTGTGTATAACCAACTGTATCCTGTCCTATCTATTCTATATAACACTGTGTATAACCAACTGTATCCTGTCCTATCTATCTCTATATAACACTGTGTATAACCAACTGTATCCGTCCTATCTATCTCTATATAACACTGTGTAAAACCAACTGTATCCTGTCCTATCTATCCTATAACACTGTGTATAACCAACTGTATCCTGTCCTATCTATCTCTATATAACACTGTGTATAACCAACTGTATCCTGTCCTATCTATCTCTATATACACTGTATAAACCAACTGTATCCTGTCCTATCTATCTCTATATAACACTGTTATAACCAACTGTACTGTCTATCTATCTCTATAACACTGTGTAAACCAACTGTATCCTGTCCTATCTATCTCTATATAACACTGTTATAACCAACTGTATCCCTGTCCTATCATCTCTATATAACACTGTGTATAACCAACGTATCCCGTCCTATCTATCTCTATATAACACTGTGTATAACCAACTGTATCCGTCCTATCTATCTCTATATAACACTGGGATAAACCAACTGTATCCGTCCTATCTATCTCTATATAACACTGTGTTAAACCAACTGTATCCGTCCTATCTATCTCATATACACTGTGTATAACCAACTGTATCCTGCTATCTATCTCTATATAACACTGTGTAAACCAACTGTTCTGTCCTATCTATCTCTATAAACACTGTGTATAACCAACTGTATCCTGTCCTATCTATCTCTATATAACACTGTGTATAAACCAACTGTATCCTGTCCTATCTATCTCATATAACACTGTGATAACCAACTGTATCCTGTCTATCTATCTCTATATAACACTGTGTATAACCAACTGTATCCTGTCCTATCTATCTCTATATAACGCTGTGTATAACCAACTGTATCCTGTCCTAACTATCTCTATATAACACTGTGTATAACCAACTGTATCCTGTCTATCTATCTCTATATAACACTGTGTAAACCAACTGTATCCTGTCCTATCATCTCTATATAACACTGTGTATAACCAACTGTATCCTGTCCTATCTATCTCTATATAACACTGTGTATAAACCAACTGATCCTGTCCTATCTATCTCTATATAACATGTGTATAACCAACTGTATCCTGTCCTACATCTCTATATAACCTGTGTATAACCAACTGTATCCTGTCCTATCTATCTCTATATAACACTGTGTATAACCAACTGTATCCTGTCTATCTATCTCTATATAACACTGTGTATAACAACTGTATCCTGTCCTATCTATCTCTTATAACACTGTGTATAACCAACTGTATCCTGTCCTATCTATCTCTATATAACACGTGTATAACCAACTGTATCCTGTCCTATCTATCTCTATATACACTGTGTAAACCAACGTATCCTGTCCTATCTATCTCTATATAACACTGTATAAACCAACTGTATCCTGTCCTATCTATCTCATATACCACTGTGTATAACCAACTGTATCCTGTCCTATCTATCTCTATAAACACTGTGTATAACCAACTGTATCCTGTCCTATCTATCTCTATATACACTGTGTATAACCAACTGTATCCTGTCCTATCTATCTCTATATAACCTGTGTATAACCAACTGTATCCTGTCCTATCTATCTCTATATAACGCTGTGTAAACCAACTGTATCTGTCCTATTATCTCTATATACACTGTGTATAACCAACTGATCCTGTCCTATCTATCTCTATATAACCTGTGTATACCAACTGTATCCTGTCCTATCTATCTCATATAACACGTGTAAACCAACTGTATCCTGTCCTATCTATCTCTATATAACACTGTGTATAACCAACTGTATCCTGTCCATCTATCTCTATATAACACTGTGTATAACCAACGTATCTGTCCTATCTATCTCTATATAAACTGTGTATAACCAACTGTATCCTGTCCTATCTATCTCTATATAACACTGTGTATAACCAACTGATCCTGTCCTATCTATCTCTAATAACACTGTGTATAACCAACTGTATCCTGTCCTATCTATCTCTATATAACCTGTGTTATAACCAACTGTATCCTGTCCTATCTATCTCTATATAACCACTGTGTATAACCAACTGTATCCTGTCCTATTCTCTCTAATAACACTGTGTATAACCAACTGTATACCCCGTGTCCTATCTATCTCTATATACACTGTGTATAACCACACTGTATCCTGTCCTATCTATCTCTATATAAACACTGTGTATAACCAACTGTATCCGTCCTATCTATCCTATTATAACACTGTGTATAACAACTGTATCCCCCTATCTATCTGATCTCTATATCCCCCCCCCACCCCCCCCCCCGACCCCCCAACACTGTCGTACAGAACACCAACCTGTATCCTGTCCTATGTATCTGTATATAACACTGTGTATGACCAACTGTATCCTGTCCTATGTATCTGTATATAACACTGTGTATAACCAACTGTATCCTGTCCTATGTATCTGTATATAACACTGTGTATGACCAACTGTATCCTGTCCTATGTATCTGTATATAACACTGTGTACCAACTGTACCTGCCTAGCTATCTCTATATAAACACGGTTATAACCACTGTATCCTTCCTATCTATCTCTATATAACCTGTGTATAACCAACTGTATCCTGTCCTATCTATCTCTATATACCACTGTGTATACCAACTGTAATCCGTCGCTATCTATCTCCTATATAACACTTGTGTAAACCACCTGTATCCTGTCCTATCTATCTCTATATACCACTGTGTATAACCAACTGTATCCTGTCCTATCTATCTCTATATAACACTGTGTATAACCAACTGTATCCTGTCCTATCTATCTCTATATAACACTGTGTATAACCAACTGTATCCTGTCCTATCTATCTCTATATAACACAGTGTTAACCACCTGTACCTTTCCTATGTATCTCTATATAACACTGTGGTATAACCAACGTGTATCCTGTCCTATCTATCTCTATATAACACTGTGTATAACCACTGTATCCTTCCTATCTATCTCTATATAACACTGTGTATACCAACTGTATCCTGTCCTATCTATCTCTATATACCACAGTGTATAACCAACTTATCCTCCTATCTATCTCTATATAACACTGTGTATACCAACTGTATCCTGTCCTATCTATCTCTATATAACCTGTGTATAACCAACTGTATCCTGTCCTACTATCTCTATATAACACTGTGTATACCAACTGTATCCTGTCCTATCTATCTCTATATAACACTGTGTATAACAACTGTATCCTGTCCATCTATCTCTATATAACCTTGTGTATACCAACTGTATCCTCCTATCTATCTCTATATAACACTGTGTATAACCACTGTATCCTGTCCTTCTATCTCTAATAACACTGGTGTAACCAACTGTATCCTGTCCTATCTATCTCTATATAACACTGTGTATAACCACTGTATCCCTGTCCTATCTATCTCTATATAACACTGTGTATAACCAACTGTATCCTGTCCTATCTATCTCTATATAACACTGTGTATAACCAACTGTATCGTGTATAACCAACTGTATCCTGTCCTATCTATCTCTATATAACACTGTGTATAACCAACTGTATCCTGTCCTATCTATCTCTATAAACAGTGTATACCAACTGTATCCTGTCCTATCTATCTCTATATAACACTGTGTATAACCAACTGTATCCTGTCCCTATCTCTATATAACACGTGTATAACCAACTGTATCCTGTCCTATCTATCTCATATAACACTGTGTATAACCAACTGTATCCTGTCCTATCTATCTCATATAACACTGTGTATAACCAACTGTATCCTGTCCTATCTATCTCTATATAACACTGTGTATAACCAACTGTATCCTCCTATCTATCTCTATATACCTGTGTATAACCAACTGTATCCTGTCCTATCTATCTCTATATACACACGTGTATAACCAACTGTATCCTGTCCTATCTATCTCTATATAACCTGTGTATAACCAACTGTAATCCTGTCCTATCTATCTCTATATAACACTGTGTATAACCAACTGTATCCGTCCTATCTATCTCTATATACACTGTGTATAACCAACTGTATCCTGTCCTATCTATCTCTATATAACACTGTGTATAACCAACTGTATCCTGTCCTATCTATCTCTATAAACCTGTGTATAACCAACTGTATCCTGTCCTATCTATCTCTATATAACACTGTGTATAACCAACTGTATCCTGTCCTATCTATCTCTATATAACCACTGTGTATAACCAACTGTATCCTGTCCTATCTATCTCTATATAACTGTGTATAACCAACTGTATCCTGTCCTATCTATCTCTATATACACTGTGTATAACCAACTGTATCCTGTCCTACTCATCTCTATATAACACTGTGTATAACCAACTGTATCCTGTCCTATCTATCTCTATATAACACTGTGTAATAACCACTGTATCCTGTCCCTATCTATCTCTATATAACCTGTGTATAACCAACTGTATCCTGTCCTATCTATCTCTATATAACACTGTGTAATAACCAACTGTATCCTGTCCTATCTATCTCTAATAACACTGTATACCGTAAAACTGTATCCTGTCCTATCTATCTCTATATAACACTGTGTATAACCAACTGTATCCTGTCCTATCTATCTCTATTAACACTGTGTTAAACCAACTGTATCCTGTCCTATCTATCTCTATATAACACTGTGTATAACCAACTGTATCCTGTCCTATCTATCTCTATATAACACTGTGTATAACCAACTGTATCCTGTCCTATCTATCTCTATATACACTGTGTATACCAACTGTATCCTGTCCTATCTATCTCTATATAACCTGTATAAACCAACTGTATCCCGTCCTATCTATCTCTATATAACACTGTGTAAAACCACTGTATCCCGTCCTCTATCTCTATATACCACTGTGTATAACCACTGTATCCTCCTATCTATCTCTATATAACACTGTGATAACCAACTGTATCCTGTCCTATCTATCTCTATATACACTGTGTATAACCAACTGTATCCTGTCCTATCTATCTCTATATAACACTGTGTATAACCAACTGTATCCTGTCCTATCTATCTCTATATAACACTGTGTATAACACCTGTATCCTGTCCTATCTATCTCATATAACACTGTGTATAACCACTGTATCCTGTCCTATCTATCTCTATATAACACTGTGTATAACCAACTGTATCCTGTCCTAACTATCTCTATATAACACTGTGTATAACCAACTGTATCCTGTCCTATCTATCTCTATATACACTGTGTATAACCAACTGTAATCCTGTCCTATCTATCTTCTATATAACACTGTGTATAACCAACTGTATCCTGTCCTATCTATCTCTATATAACACTGTGTAAAACCAACTGTATCCTGTCCTATCTATCTCTATATAACACTGTGTATACCAACTGTATCCTGTCCTATCTATCTCTATATAACCTGTGTATAACCAACTGTATCCTGTCCTATCTATCTCTATATAACCTGTGTATAACCAACTGTATCCTGTCCTATCTATCTCTATATAACACTGTGTATAACCAACTGTAATCCTGTCCTATCTATCTCATATAACACTGTTATACCAACTGTATCCTGTCCTATCTATCTCTATATAACACTGTGTATACCAACTGTATCCTGTCCTATCTATCTCTATATACACCTGGTATAACCAACTGTATCCTGTCCTATCTATCTCTATATACCACTGGTATAACCAACTGTATCCGTCCTATCTATCTCTATATACCACTGTGTATACCCAACTGTATCCTGTCCTATCATCTCTATATACACTGTGTATATACCAACTGTATCCTGTCCTATCTATCTCTATATACACTGTGGTATAACCAACTGTATCCTGTCCTATCTATCTCTATATAACCTGTGTATAACCAACTGTATCCTGTCCTATCTATCTCTATATAACCTGTGTATAACCAACTGTATCCTGTCCTATCTATCTCTATATAACACTGTGTATAACCAACTGTATCCTGTCCTATCTATCTCTATATAACCTGTGTATACCAACTGTATCCTGTCCTATCTCATCTCTATATAACACTGTGTATAACCTGTATCCTGTCCTATCTATCTCTATATAACCTTGTAAAACCAACTGTATCCTGTCCTACTATCTCTATATAACACTGTGTATAACCAACTGTCTCCGTCCTATCTATCTCTATATAACCTGTGTATAACCAACTGTATCCTGTCCTATCTATCTCTATATACCACTGTGTATACCAACTGTATCCTGTCCTATCTATCTCTATAACCCGTGTATAACCAACTGTATCCTGTCCTATCTATCTCTATATAACGCTGTGTATACCAACTGTATCCTGTCCTATCTATCTCTATATAACACTGTGTATAACCAACTGTATCCTGTCCTATCTATCTCATATAACACTGTGTATAACCACCTGTATCCTGTCCTATCTATCTCTATATACACTGTGTATAACCAACTGTATCCCGTCCTATCTATCTCTATATAACACTGTGTATAACAACTGTATCCGTCCTATCTATCTCTATATAACACTGTGTATAACCAACTGTATCCTGCCTATCTATCTCTATATAACACTGTGTATAACCAACTGTATCCTGTCCTATCTATCTCTATATACACTGTGTATAACCAACCTGTATCCTGTCCTATCTATCTCTATATCAACCTGTGTATAACCAACTGTATCCTGTCCTATCTATCTCTATATAACACGTGTATAACCAACTGTATCCTGTCCTATTATCTTATAACACTGTGTATAACCAACTGTATCCTGTCCTATCTATCTCTATATAACACTGTGTATAACCAACTGTATCCTGTCCTATCTATCTCTATATAACACTGTGTATAACCAACTGTATCCTGTCCTATCTATCTCTATATAACACTGTGTATAACCAACTGTATCCTGTCCTATCTATCTCTATATAACACTGTGTATAACCAACTGTATCCTGTCCTACTATCCTCTATATACCCTGTGTATAACCAACTGTATCCTGTCCTTCTATCTCTATATAACACTGTGTATAACCCACTGTATCCTGTCCTATCTATCTCTATATAACACTGTGTAATAACCAACTGTATCCTGTCCTATCTATCTCTATATAACACTGTGTATAACCAACTGTATCCTGTCCTATCTTCTCTATATACACTGTGTATAACCAACTGTATCCTGTCCTACTATCTCTATATAACCTGTGTATAACCAACTGTATCCTGTCCTATCTATCTCTTATATACCTGTGTATACACCAACTGTATCCTGTCCTCCTATCTCTATATAACACGTGTGTATAACCAACTGTATCCTGTCCTATCTATCTCTATATAACACGTGTATAACCAACTGTATCCTGTCCTATCTATCTCTATATAACACAGTGTATAACCAACTGTATCCTGTCCTATCTATCTCTATATACCACTGTGTATAACCAACTGTATCCTGTCCTATCTATCTCTATATACCACTGTGTATAACCAACTGTATCCTGTCCTATCTATCTCTATATACCACTGTGTATAACAACCAACTGTATCCTGTCCTATCTATCTCTATATAACACTGTGTATAACCAACTGTATCCTGTCCTATCTACTCTATATACCACTGTGTATAACACCTGTCCTGTCCTATCTATCTCTATATAACCTGTGTATAACCAACTGTATCCTGTCCTATCTATCTCTATATACCTGTGTATACCAACTGTATCCTGTCCTATCTATCTCTCTATATAACACTGTGTATAACCAACTGTATCCTGTCCTATCTATCTCTATATAACACTGTGTATACCAACTGTATCCTGTCCTATCTATCTCTATATAACACTGTGTATAACCAACTGTACCCTGTCCTATCTATCTCTATATAACACTGGTATAACCAACTGTATCCTGTCCTATCTATCTCTATATAACACGTGTATACCACACTGTATCCTGTCCTATCTATCCTATATAACCTGTGTATAACCAACTGTATCCTGTCCTACTATCTCTATACGTATACTACTATCTACAACGTGATAACCAACTGTATCCTGTCCTATCTATCTCTATAAACCTGTGTATAACCAACTGTATCCTGTCCTATCTATCTCTATATAACACTGTGTATAACCAACTGTATCCTGTCCTATCTATCTCTATATAACACTGTGTATAACCAACTGTATCCTGTCCTATCTATCTCTATATAACACGGTGTATAACCAACTGTATCCTGTCCTATCTATCTCTATATAACACTGTGTATAACCAACTGTATCCCGTCCTATCTATCTCTATATAACACTGTGTATAACCAACTGTATCCCGTCCTATCTATCTCTATATAACACTGTGTATAACCAACTGTATCCTGTCCTATCTATCTCTATATAACACTGTGTATAACCAACTGTATCCTGTCCTATCTATCTCTATTACCTGTGTATAACCAACTGTATCCTGTCCTATCTATCTCTATTAACCGTGTATAACCAACTGTATCCTGTCCTATTATCTATATAACACTGTGTATAACCACCTGTATCCTGTCCTATCTATCTCTATATAACCAGTGTATAAACAACTGTATCCTGTCCTATCTATCTCTAATAACACTGTGTATAACCAACTGTATCCTGTCCTATCTATCTCATATAACACTGTGTATAACCAACTGTATCCTGTCCTATCTATCTCTATATAACACTGTGTATAACCAACTGTACCTGTCCTATCTACTCTATAACAATGTTAACCACCTGTATCCTGTCCTATCTTATCTCTATATACACTGTGTATAACCACGTATCCTCCTATCTACTCTATATACCACTGTGTATACAAACTGATCCTGTCCTATCTATCTCTATATAACACGTGTATAACCAACTGTAATCCTGTCCTATGTATCTGTATATAACACTGTGTTGTCTGAAACATAAGTGGTGATAATAGTATTGACTCATGCGAATATACACCCAGCTGACCACATATCTATGGAAGCTGGAATAAGTTTGTCCCCAAAGACAACATCTGGTGTGGTATCCAAAGGATTGTTGTGGGGTCAGGGTTGGTTTGGGGTGGTGGGGGGGGGCACCTATCCGAAGTGATCCAAGGTAAGTACACACAGTAAGAGCATTAGACTTTGCAGGAGAGGTTGGTGATGGGACTTACCTCCGCTGAGTAACAGCGTACAGGGATCCCAAATGCTCGAGCCAGGCCAAAATCTGCAAGCTTCAGTTCTCCATTCTACACAGAGATAACAGGGGTTATATAAACACTGGGGGTATAGCCATGCACAAGGGAAGGATGGTATGGTATAGACGCCAATTGAGGAGGTATAGTAGCCAGGTCATGAGGTATAGTAGGCTAGTCACGAGTTAAATTAACCAAGTTATGAGGTATAGTAACCAGGCCATGAAGAATATTACGTCCCAATTATGACGGTAGTCTAGCCCGCTAATTATGAGTAATTGTAGCCCCAGTATTTATGAGGTTAATAGTAGTCCCCAAGCTAGGCGGTAAGTACCCCAAGCTGAGGAGGTATATTAAGCCGCCCCAAGCTAGAGGTAAATAGTACCCCAGCTGGGTATAGTACCCAAAGCTATGAGGTATTTAACCCAAGTTATGAGGTATAGTAAGTCCCCAGTTATGGAGGTATAGTAAGGCTCCACGTTTGAGGTATATTAGCCCCAAGCTTGGAGGTATAAGTAGCCCCATTATGAGGTATAGTAGCCCACAGTTATGAGGTATAGTATACCCCAAGCTATGAGTAATATAGCCCCAATTTATTGAGGGTATAGTACCCCAAGTTATGAGGTTAGTACGCCCAATTATGACTGTATAGTAGCCCCAAGTTAATAGGTAATATCCCCAGTTATGAGGTATAGTAGCCCCAAGTTGGTATTACCCACTATGAGGTATCGTAGCACCCAATGTATTAGGTATAGTAGCCCCAAGTTCTGAGGTATAGTAGCCGCCAAGCTATATTGAGGTATAGTAGCCTCAGCTATGAGTATAGTACCCAGTACTCTAGGTATAGTAGCCCAAGTTATGAGGTATATGTAAGCCCAAGTAGAGTGGATAGTAAGCCTCCCAAGCTATGAGGTATAGTAGCCCCCAAGTTATGAGGTATAGTAGCCCCAAGTTATGAGGTATAGTAGCAAGTATGAGTAGTGCCCCAGTTATGAGTCATAGCGCCCCAAGTTAATGTCTATGATGATAGTCCCAGATTATTTATGAGGTCATAGCCCATTATAGGAGTGCCCCATAGTTAAGTGCATGCCGATAATAATTCCCAATTATTAGTATAGACCCCAGTATAGGTTCGTACCCCAATTTATGAGGGTAAAGTAGCGAACATATGGTCACCCCAAGTTATGAGGTATAGTAGCCCCAAGTATGAGTATATGAGCCCCAAGTTATATGTTAGTATGCCCCAAGTTGTATATGCATTGAGGGATAGTAGCCCCATTATGAGGGATGATTAGCCCAAGTTATGAGGTCATAGGTAGCCCTAAACAAGTTATGAGGTATAGTAAGCCCCAAGTTCTATAGGTATATTAGCCCACAGCTATGAGGTAAATAGCCCCAAGCATAGGTATATACAGCCCCATTATGATTATTGCCCAAGCATGAGTATCGTAGCCCAAGTTATGAGTATAGTAGCCCCAAGTTATGAGGTATAGTAGCCCCAAGCTATGAGGTATATTAAGCCCCCAAGCTATGAGGTATTAGTAGCCCGCATAGTGTATGAAGCTCCAAGTTAGCATGTTATGAGTATCCAAGTTTATGAGCGAGCAGTTACGGGTATGTAGCCCGCCCAAGCATTAGGTATAGTATCCCCAAGTTACGAGGTATATATCCCCCAAGTTATGAACTGTTAGTAGCCCCAGATGTTATGAGTGCCCATATGCGATATGTACGTCAGTAGGAGTTCTCCAATTGAGGTATAGTAAGCCCCAAGTTAGTTGAGCAGCGTATTAGTATAGACCCCAATTTTATGAGTAAGTAGTGCCCCAAGTATGAGGTATAGTAGCCCCAATATGAGGTAATAGCCAAGTGTATGAACTATGTAGCCCAATTTATGTAGGTAAATGAGTCCGCCGTAGAGTTAGTAGCCCAGTAAGGTATATAGCCCAAGTTATGCATGTGACTCCAGGTTATAAGGTATATAGCCCCATACAGTTCCCATCCGAGGTAAGTACGCCCCAATTTATGTAGATGGCGTTATATGTATGTCGCCAAGTTATGAGTATGTAGCCCCTATAGATATGCCACAATCTAGGGTTTACCAGTTAGAGGTATTCGAAGCCCCAAGTTATGAGGTATAGTACCCAGTTAGAGTATAGCCCCTAATTATGAGGTGTGCCCCATTTGGATCCTTATGAGGTTGTAGCCCCCAATTATGAGCTATATAGCCCCAGTTATGACTATATAGGCCCGTAATGTATGTGCTCCAGGTTATGAGGTATATAGCCCCAGGTTCATGAGGTATTAACCCAGAGTATGGATGACCCGAGCTATTAGTAGACCTTTAATAAGGTAGCCTCGCTATGGAGTATGAGCCTATTATGGATATGCCCAGATGAGGTCTAGCGATAAGGTTTTTAGCCCGAGCTATGAGTATAGTAGCCCCCAAGTTAGAGTCATGAAGCCCGGACTCTATGAGTGTGTACCTTAACATCATCAAATACCATCAACAGAAAATCATACCGACATAAAGATAAATCCAAACTTCCCCCCGGATTTTACTCCCCATTAATATTTTTGAATGTGAGTTATTTCTTACCTTGCATGAGCTGGACTTGATTTCACCTGTTTTTTACCTCCCCCATTCACTGTTAGCAGGAGGAGCTGGAAGGGTCATTTTTAAATGGATCATAAATGTCCCAACTCAAGCGTTTGGGGTTTCAAATATTATGGAGTTTTGAAAGCAGGTAATAAGCATGTAATTCAGTCCCCAATCCTCACTGGTCAAAGCTTAGGGTCCAAGTGTCTAAAAAAACACTTCACAAACCTTCAAGGTCTCTGTTTCAGGGGACAGGAAGTGATGTCGTGCGGGAAGCCACTAAATCGCGTAGGAATATCTTTCTATTCACTAGTGCGTGAAACCCCCACATGGTGAACCCTACTCACCTACCCCATGCATGGATGCAGCCACAATCTGTCCCAGCAGCGAGGACGGTTCCAGAGGTGTAGTGCGTATAATTATTCAAAATCCCCGTAATTGAGTGTGACTCAATAATACACATTCACATAATGTTATTGTGTCCACCCAGGACAGTTGTATGGGGCCACAATATAAGAATTTGGAGTGTTACTCACCCTGTTGATCAGCAGGTTCTGTGGTTTGAGGTCCCGATGCAAGACGTTGCGGCTGTGGCAGAAGGCCAAACCCTTGAGGAGCTGGTACATGAAGGACTATGGGAGACAGGACATCGTCTATACGTTATACAATAGTAGAGTTTACAGTAAATTATAGAAATTTAAACCATTCCTAGTATGGCGCTGCTATGGGTCCAAGCACTGCCCCATCCAAACATTTCAATCTCAATGGGGATCTCCCTTTGTACGTGACCTGAGGTCCATTGCAATAGCCCGCGCAGTCACTGCCTTACTGAATTCTCACTGGTGTTTACATTGCACCCTATAGGCGGAGGAATAAACATCTACCATTCGGCTATGCTGAGAGAATATAGAAAGAGCAGGCTGGGTAATATACATAGAGAGTTCACAGAGCAGGCTGGGTAATATACATAGAGAGTTCACAGAGCAGGCTGGGTAATATACATAGAGAGTTTCACAGACGAGGCTGGGTAATATACATAGAGAGTTCACAGCAGGCTGGGTATATACATAGAAGTTCCATAGAGGTCTAGGGTAATTAATAGCAGATTCCACAGAGCAGGCTGGGTAATATACATAGAGAGTTCACATGCAGAGCTGGGTAATATACATATAGTAGTTCACAGAGCCGGCTGGGGTTATATACATAAGAGTTCACAGAGCAGGCTGGGTATATCTACGAGAGTTCACAGAGCAGCTGGGTAATATACATAGAAGTTCACAGAGCAGCTGGGTAATATACATAGAGAGTTCACAGAGCAGGCTGGGTAATATACATAGAGAGTACACAGAGCAGGCTGGGTAATATACATAGAGAGTTCACAGAGCAGGCTGGGTAATATACATAGAGAGTACACAGAGCAGGCTGGGTAATATACATAGAGAGTTCACAGAGCGCTGGGTAATATACATAGAGAGTTCACAGAGCAGGCTGGGATATCATAGAGATACACAGAGCAGGCTGGGTATATACATAGAGAGTTCACAGAGCAGCTGGTAATATACATAGAGAGTTCACAGAGCAGGCTGGGTAATATACATAGAGAGTTCACAGAGCAGGCCTGGGTATTATACATAGAGAGTTCACAGAGCAGGCTGGTTTAATATACATAGAGAGTTCACAGAGCAAGGCTGGGTACTATACATAGAGAGTTCACAGAGCAGGCTGGGTAATATACATAGAGGTTCACAGAGCAGGCTGGGTATATACATAGAGAGTTCACAGAGCAGCTGGGTATATACATAGAGAGTTCACAGAGCAGGCTGGTAATTACATATAGAGTTTTCACAGAGCAGGCTGGGTAATATACATAGAGATTCACAGAGCAGGCTGGGTAATATACATAGAGATTCACAGAGCAGGCTGGGTAATACAAAGGTTCACAGAGCAGGCTGGGTAATATACATAGAGAGTTCACAGAGCAGGCTGGGTAATATACATAGAGAGTTCACTGAGCAGGCTGGGTAATATAATAGAATTCACAGAGCAGGCTGGGTAATATACAAAGAGTTCACAGAGCAGGCTGGGTAATATACATAGAGAGTTCACAGAGCAGGCTGGGTAATATACATAGAGAGTTCACAGAGCAGCTGGGTAATATACAGAGTTCACAGACAGGCTGGGTAATATACAAAATAGTTTCACGGAGCAGGCTGGGTATATACAAGAGTTCACTGAGCAGGCTGGGTAATATACATAGAGAGTTCACAGAGCAGGCTGGGTAATATACAGAGTTCACAGAGCAGGCTGGGTAATATACAAAGAGTTCACTGAGCAGGCTGGGTAATATACAAAGAGTTCACTGAGCAGGCTGGGTAATATACATAGAGAGTTCACAGAGCAGGCTGGGTAATATACAAAGAGTTCACTGAGCAGGCTGGGTAATATACAAAGAGTTCACTGAGCAGGCTGGGTAATATACAAAGAGTTCACTGAGCAGGCTGGGTAATATAAGGCTGGGTACACACCAGCCAATATTTCGGCCAACCGACTGGCCGATTCACGGCACTTCCGGTCAATCGGCCGAAAATATCGGCTGGTTGGGGCGGGCGCCGGCCAGATCGTACACGAATGATCGGACGTGTCGGAAAATTACGATCGATTGTGCGGTTCCCTATAGGAAGGACGAATTACCCCAGCCTAAAGTAAGAAGAGCACAAAGCACGCTGGGTAACATACATAGAGTTCACAGAGCAGGCTGGGTAACGGAGAGGAGTGTAAATCCCATTGTCTAACCCTCCCAGGTGGTAAGATCTTTCCTCAGTCTAGAAAAACAACACAGATACCCACAAACGGAGCGGCCATGCTAATTCTCACCTTCACTATCTCTGGATCAAGGTCTCCATTGCAGCTGTCAAAATACTTCTTCAGGTCCTGTAAGAGAAACAGACAAAATAACCAATGAATGGGAACTAGGACCTGGAATGACTTTGAACAGTGTAGGGAATGACCCCCTTACCTGGTCGCAGTATTCAAACACCAACGTCAACTTCTTATCGCTGTGTAGGACATCATGTAGCCTGTCACATAGAAACGATGGTTACCAATAACAGGAGCAATCTGCACAGATACACCTCCTCTGAAAGAGTCCATACACGCACAATCCCAGTCGTACCATACCGGAATATTCAGATATTGTATGACAATATTGTATTCATGTATGGCTGATTGTCATCCAAATATTACCCTATTAATCGTACAACTGGGATTGGTGTGTGTATGGCTCCCTTAACTTCCATTAACCCTAAATCACCATCCATTGTAACGGAACCAGTACAGGACAGTAATGACGTACGGTACTATAAATCACCATCCATTGTAACAGAACCAGTACAGGACAGTAATGACGTACGGTACTATAAATCACCGTCCATTGTAACAGAACCAGTACAGGACAGTAATGACGTACGGTACTATAAGCAGGGAGCCGGACCGGCAGTTGGGTCTGAATTGGCTGAGAAGTAGCCAATCACAGACACGGCTGCTGGCAATGCAGAACGCAGAGGGAATGAAGCAATGTAAGTTCTACAGCTTACACTACAGAGAAAGGGTTTTCAGCTAGGGACAATGCAGCCATGAAGGGATCCAGAGGGAGGGAGGGCTCCCCTGCACCTGAAACTTCTCAGAGAACAGAGAAGTAGCAGGGACCGGATGACATAGAAAGCTCCTACTCTTCACTTGTTTTAACTTGGGACAGACTCTACAGGAGAACCGTAAGGAGCAGAGACGTAAGGAAAGGGTTTTTACCACCACACAGTGGGGCAGTAGTGGGTTAAATTGCAGTTTTTGGGGTGGACATTCCCTTTAGGTGGGTACACACTTTCCAATCGTTCCCCTTTATAGAGTCTGTATAAGGTATAGGGAGTCCGTACACACTCTGCCAATAAAGGGCCAATCGATACCGACGGGATGACTCCTTTATCAGATTTAACCAGCTGTATTATCCACTGATATCACATGTTCTACATTCAGGGCACTGCCATACTGATTACCATTTGGTGACACCAACTGGTGAGGAGCCACAAACCCACTTTGTTTTATCTTCAGGTTTACCCCAAAACTTAAACCGCACTGTACACGTGACGGACATGTGGCCCCTGTGATAGCCTGAGATGGGCGGAGATTAGGGCTGGGAGCCCCGTCCATTACCTGACAATGTTCTTGTGTTTCAGTTCCTTCAGTAGGCAGATCTCCCGCAGCGCTGAGCTTGGCACCCCCTGGCAATACAGACAAGGTGTCAATCAGAATGGGGTCACGTGACCTAACCTACTAATCTGTCCTCACCCACACCTACTTCATCATCATCGTCCAATCGTACTCGCTTCAGGGCCACAATCTCATGCGTCTCACGGTTTTTGGCTTTAAATACGGTCCCATAGGTTCCTGGGAAAAAGAAACGCCAGTCACATGGCCTCAAACGGCGAACAGTAAACAAAACCAGCCGACAACACCCAAAATTCCCCAGAACACAATGATATTCCAAAGAATTTAATGGGCTTATCGATTACTATTTTTTTTGTAGTTTAGATCGGTCTATTGAAATAACTTGATTTCAGGTATGGCAGCTCCCACCCATATGTATAAATATACAGAGGAGGAATGTTCTGTACACACAATAAGCTATACCCTCATACTGTACTGTCTAAGGGAAACAATATGGCAGCTCCCACCCATATGTATAAATATACAGAGAAGGAATCTCTGTACACACAATAAGCTATACCCTCATACTGTACGGTCTAAGGGAATCAATATGGCAGCTCCCACCCATATGTATAAATATACAGAGAAGGAATCTCTGTACACACAATAAGCTATACCCTCATACTGTACTGTCTAAGGGAATCAATATGGCAGCTCCCACCCATATGCATAAATATACAGAGAAGGAATCTCTGTACACACAATAAGCTATACCCTCATACTGTACTGTCTAAGGGAAACAATATGGCAGCTCCCACCCTAAGGTATAAATTATACAGAGAGAAGGAATGTATGTACATCACAATAAGCTATCCCTCATACTGTACTGTCTAAGGGAAACAATATGGCAGCTCCCCCATATGTATAAAATACAGAGAAGGAATGTTCTGTACAACAATAAGCTATACCCTCATACTGTTATGTCTAAGGGAAACAATATGGAGCCCTCACCCATATGTATAAATTACAGAGGAATGTCTCTGTACAACAATAAGCTATAACCCTCATACTGTACTGGTCTAAGGGAATCATAGGCAGCTCCCACCCATATGATAAATAACAGAGAAGGAATTAGTACATACCATAAGCTATACCCTCAACTGTACTGTCTAAGGGAAACATATGCAGCTTCCACCACAATATAATATACAGAGAAGGAATTTGTACACAATAAGCTATACCCTCATACTGTACTGTCTAAGGGAAACAATATGGGCTCCCACCCAGTATAAATATCAGAAGAAGGAGTTCTGTACAACAAAACTATACCCTCATACTGTACTGTCTAAGGGAAACAATAGGCGAGATCCCCCATATGTATAATATAAATATACAGAGAAGGAATGTTCTGTACAACAATAAGCTATCCCTCATACTGTACTGTCTAAGGGAAACCAAGATGCAGCTCCAACCCTATGTATAAATATACAGTAAAATATAGAGAAAATGTTCTGACATATAATAGGGTGATAATACACAATTGACCCCATTACCCGGTACACATTGTGGCCCTATACACAAGGGCCCCTCTTCTTCCTACCGATTTTTCAGTTTTCGTATTTCTGCATGTACCGGGAGGGCCTCTTGTTTTTTCCCATTGGCGAAGTGTGCACACAATCAGTTTACGGAAGGCGGGGCTAAAAATTAACCAATCACTATCCCCAGAGATTTTCTATCTCCTCCCTTCATTTCCGGAAGAAGCGGTTACCATGGAGACAAGAAGGGGTATTTACAGTTCTCCGCCGCCATATTGGTATACCCGGAAGTGCGTGAAGCCATGCGACCTGTATATTATTGTATGGAGAAGGGTGAACAGGAACCGGTCTGTTATAATCCAATGTTTACAGATCTACCCACCATGGACAGCAGGTACTTACCTCATAGCACCATGACGTCATAGCTACTTCCTGTCCAATCACTGGTTAGAGATTAAATGGGCAGCAAACATCATAGACCCATTCACATGGTCACAACCAATCAAAATGTCCCATTCTATCCCTGTCTGTCTGTCCCATTCTATCCCTGTCTGTCTGTCCCATTCTATCCCTGTCTGTCTGTCCCATTCTATCCCTGTCTGTCTGTCCCATTCTATCCCTGTCTGTCTGTCCCATTCTATCCCTGTCTGTCTGTCCCATTCTCAAGTGGCGCTATATAAATAAACATATACATACATACTGTATAATCTGCATTGTTATAATGTACAGCGCTGTGTACCCAAGTGGCGCTATATAAATAAACATATACATACATACTGTATAATCTGTATTGTTATAATGTACAGCGCTGTGTATGGTAATGGGGTATAACATATAATTGCGTATTGCATTGCAGGTTGTAGCTGGGTAAATGATATTGAAACACTAGTCAGAGGGTTTGTATATTTCTAGTATGTTCCAGACCTTACCTGAAAAACACCTCTTTGAAATGGATCTCGCCCTTCATGACAGGAAGTTTTAACCCCCCAGT
>JAACNH010000477.1:145935-202078 GCA_019447015.1 Hymenochirus boettgeri | reverse complement strand
TATGATATCATTGAGCTACACTGTACACTACTAGGCTGTGTGTCCATGATAGTGAACACAGCCTAGTGTATATAGGATATCATGAGCTACACTGTACACTACTAGGCTGTGTATCCATGATAGTGAAAGTGTATATAGGATATCATTGAGCTACACTGTACACTACTAGGCTGTGTTTCCATGATAGTGAACACAGCCTAGTGTATATAGGATATCATTGAGCTACACTGTACACTACTAGGCTGTGTTTCCATGATAGTGAACACAGCCTAGTGTATATAGGATATCATTGAGCTACACTGCTAGTGTAGTATAGGATATATGATATCATTGAGCTACATGGACACTACTAGGCTGTGTGTCCATATATGAACACAGCCTGAGTGTATATCGGGATATCATTGAGCTACGACTGTAGACAGACTAGCGTGTATCCCTGATAGTGACAGCAGCTAGGATGTATATAGGAGTATCATGAAACTTAGCACTGTACACTACTAAGCTGTGTATCCCCCCCCATGATAGGTGAACCGACAGCTAGTGTGATTTAGGATATCATTGAGCTGATACACTGCGACACTGACTAGGCTGTGTATCCATTGGAGTAGTGAAACACATCGCCTGAGTGTATATAGGATATGAAATATATGAGCTACACTGTACACTACTAGGCTGTGTATCCCGTATAGGTGGAAGCACAGCAGTCTAGTGTATATAGGATATATGGATATCATTGAGCGTACACTGCTCCACTACGAGGCGTGTATCCATGATAGGGAAACAGCAGATTCTAGGTAGTAAGGGATATCATTGAAGCTAGCATGGACACTAATAGGGGGGTATCCATGTAGTGGCAGCCAGACTAGTGTATATAGGGATATCATTGAGACTACAGCTGTACACCTACTAGGGCTGTGTTCCATGATAGTGAACCAGCCTAGTGTATATAGGAGTAGAGTGAGATACAATGTAGCACTACTAGGCGTGATCCATGATAGGTGAACACAGGCCAGTAGTTGTATATAGGATATATGGATATCATGAGCTAACACTGTAACTACTAGGCTGGGTATCCGTGATAGGAACACAGGATAGGTATATAGAATATTCAGTTGAGGACTACACTGTACACTACTAGGCGTTGATCCGATGATAGTGTGAACAACAGCCTAGTGTATATAGGATAGATGATATCAGGAGCTAGCACACTGTACACACTAGGCGTGTATCCAATCTGGATAGTGAACAGCAGCCTAGTGTATATAGGAAGTATATGCATATTGAGCGACACTGTACCACTACTAGGTGTTACCGTGATAGGTGAACACAGCCTAGTGTATGATAGGATAGTCGTTGAGCTACACGGTACATCCGCGATGTGTATCCGATGATAGTGAACACAGGCCATTAGTGTATATGGATATATGAGATCATTGAGCTACACGATACACTACTGGCTGTGTATCCTATGAGTATGTGAGCACAGACTTAGTGTAGTATAGGACTTATCATTGAGATACACTGACAGTACTAGGCTGGTATCCAATGAGTGAAGCACAGGTAACGTGATATAGGACTATATGATATCATTGAGCCTACAGGTACATACTAGGCTGTGTATCCATGATATTGAAAAACAGCCTGAGTGTATATAGGAGTACATTGAGCTACACTGTGTACACTACTAGCTGTGTATCCATGCTAGTGAACACAGACCTAGGTATATAGGGATATATGGATATCATTGAGTACACTGACCACTACTAGGGCTGTGTATCCATGATAGGGAACAAGCCTAGTGTAAGTAGCGATATCATTGAGCACACTGTCCACTACGGTAGCTGTTGTATCCATGATAGTGGACACAACCTGAGTGTATATGGAGTATCATGAGCTACACTGTACCTACTAGGCTGTGTATCCATGATTAGGTGAACACGCCTGTGTATATAGGATATATGATATGCATTGAGCATGCACTGTACACACTAGGATGGTTATCGCAATGTTATTGAGCACGCCGAGTGTATAGTAGGATATCATTGAGCTACACTGTACAATACTAGGCTCGTGTACTCCATGAAGGTGAACACAGCTCGTAGTGTATGTGTATATGTAGGATATCGTTGAGCTACACGCTGACACTAATGGGCTGGTGATATCCCGCTAGTGGACACAGGCCTGAGTGGATAGTAGAGTATATGATTGGATATCAATGAGGCTACACTGTTGACACTACTAGGCGTGTATCCATGATAGTTGAACAACAGCCTAGCTGTATAGTTAGGATGATGATATCTTAGGCTACACTTACACTAACTAGGCTGGTGTATCCATGATAGTGGAACACAGTCTGAGGTGTATATAGGAATAGATGAATATTTGCATTGAGCTACAATGGTACACTCTAGGCTGTGTACGATGATAGTGAACATAGCCTAGTGTATATAGGGATCATTAAGCTACACTGAAAGATTACTAGGCTGTGGTATCCATGGATAGTGAATCAGCCATGGAGTGTATTAGGTATATCCTTGAGGCTGACACTGTACACTACTGGCTGTGTGTCCAGGATAGTGTGAACACAGACCTAGTGTATAGAGGATATCATTGAGCTACACTGTACGCACTACAAGGTGTGATGCGCATGATCGAGTGACCACAGCCTGTGTAGTATAGGATATGATATGCGAAGGGACGGGTGGGGGATATTCATTGAGCTACATCTGGTACACTCTCGGCTGTGTGTAGCCATGGTATGAACAGCAGGCCTCGGTGTATTCGGATCTTCAGTTGAGCTACACTGTACACATACATGGTGGATGTGTGTATCCATGATAGTGAAACACAGCATAGTGTATATAGGGATATATGATATCATTGAAATTGGCTACACTGTACACTTACTAGTGCGTGTGTATCCATGATAGAGTGAAGTCACCAGACTCTACAGAGTGCATATAGGATATCATTGAGCACACTGTAAACTACTAGGCTGGTATCCATGATGAGTGGATCACAGGCCGTAGGTAGATAGGAGTTATGATATCAGTTGAGGGCGTACCTGCACACGTGTACACTACGAGGCTGGTGTATCATGATATTGAAAACACAGCCTAGGTCTATATAGTGAATATATGATAGTCAGTTGAGGCTACACTGTAGATACATAGGCTGGGTGTCCATGGATAGTGAACACAGCCCGGTGTATATGAGGATATCCTTATGAGCTAACAAAGGTACACTATAGGATGGGTATCCATGATAGGGTTCAGCAGCCTAGTGTAGGTATAGGAATATATTGATATATCATTGAGTCACTGTAGCACTACTAGGCTTGTATCACAATGATAGTGATCAAGCAAGCCTGAGTGTAGTATAGGATATATGATACATTGAGACTACACTGTATCATCATAGCTCGTGTTTGTGTTCCGATGAAATTGGGAACACAGCTAGTGTATATAGGATATAATTGAGCTACATGGTACACTACTAGGCGTGTATCCTATGATGATAGTGACACAGCCGAGTGTATATAGGATAATATGATATAATTGAGCTCACACTGTACACTACTTAGCTGTGGTGTCCATGGATAGTGCCCCACAGCCTAGGTATTAGGATTCATTGAGCTCCACTGTACAACTTACTAGGAGTGTGTGCTATTGATAGTGAACACAGCCTTAGTTATGGATATTCATTGAGCTACACTGTACACTACTAGGCTGGGTGATCCATGATAGTGATTACCCACAGCTAGTGTATAAGAGGATATATTGATCATTGAGCTCTATGGCACTGTACACTACTAGGCTGTGGGTCGCCATGATAGGAACACAGCCTAGTGTATATAGGATATCAGTGAGCTACACTGTACACGACTAGGCTGTGTATCCATGATTAGTGAACGGCCTAGTGTAATAGGATATATGATATCATTGAGCGACACTGTACACTACTAGGCTGTGTGGTAATGATATGTGAACAACAGCTAGTGTATATAGGCTATCATTGAAGATACACTGTACACTACTAGACTGGTGATCCATGATAGTGAACACGCCTCAGTTGATATAGGATAAGATGATATGATTGAGGCTACACTTACACTTTACTAGGCTGGGTATCCTGGATAGTGAACACAGCTAGTGGATGAGGATATCATTGAGCTACACTGGATACACGTAATAGGCTGGAGGTCTCCCAGTATGAGTAGGTGAGCCCTTGAACACAGCCTAGTGTATATAGGATATATGATATCATTGAGCTACATGTAACTACTAGGGGTGTTCCATGAGTATTGGAACACAGCCTAGTGTATATAGGATATCATTGAGCTACACTGTACCTACTAGGGCTGTGTATCCATGAGAGTGAACACAGCCTAGTGTATATGGATATCATTTAGACTACATTACACTATAAGCTGTGTATACCATGATAGTGAACACAGGCCTCGTGTAGTAGGATATTCATTGAGCTACACTGCTACACTACTAGGGCTGTGTAGTCCTGATAGTGGACACAGTAGTCGTAGTTGTATATGGGATGTATTGAGCTACACTGTACACTACTAGGCTGTGTATCCATGATAGTGAACACAGCCTGGTGTATATAGGATATGATATCATTACACTGGCTACACTTACACTACTAGGCTGTGTATGCCATGATAGGGAACACAGGTCAGTGTTATAAAGGATATCAGTTGAGCTTTACAATGGTAACACTACTAGGCTGTGTATCCTGATAGTGAACGACAGCCTATGTATATAGGAGATATCGAATTGAGCTAGCACTGGACACTACAGGTGGTGGTTTCAATGATAGGGAAACCACAGCCAGTGTATATAGGGATATCATTGAGCTACACTGTACACTACTAGGCTGGGTATCCGATGAAGTGAACACAGTCTAGTGGATATATAGGAGATCATTAAGCTACACTGTACACTACTAGGATGTTATCATGATTTAGTGAAACAGTCTAGTGGTATATATGATATAATTGAGCTACGACTGTACAATACAGGCTGTGTATCCAGATAGTGACACAGCCTAGTGTAGGGTATAGGATGAATCATTGAGTAGCTGTTAACACGTACTGAGGTGATGTATCCCTGAAGTGAACACAGTTAGTGATATAGGATTCATATAAGATTACACTTCTAACACTTACGGGCTGTGTATCAGCCATTGATAGTGAACACAGGTCTAGTGTATATACTGAATTCATGTGAGCTAGCACTTTACACGGACTAGGCTATGTATCCATGATAGTGGAACCAAGGGCCTAGTGGTAATAGGATATCATTGAGCTGACACTGCTTACACTATCTAGGATGTGTATCCAGATAGTGAAAACAGTCGTAGTGTAGATGGAATCATAAGCCTACACTGTACCTACTAGGCTGGTATCATGATAGTGAAACGCAATCTGTGTATATATGATATCATGAGCTAACATGTACACTACTAGGCGTGATCCAGATAGTGAGACACAGCTAGTGTATATAGGGATATCATTGAGTGACACGTACCTACTAGGCAGGTGTAACCAGTGATAGTGAACACAGTCTAGTGTATATAGGATATATGATATCAGTGAGCTACTACTATTGTACAGCTACTAGGAATGTTGTATCCATGATAGGGGAACCAGTCTAAGTTTATATAGGATGTCATTGAGCTACAGACTGTAACATACTAGGATGTGTATCCATGATTAGTGAACAGCAGTCTAGTTGTTATATAGGATATTGATATCATTGCGCTACATCGTACACTACTAGGCTGGGTATCCATGATAGTTGAAAACGAGGCTAGTGTATAGTAGGAATATGAGATCCCATTGAGGCCTTTACCATGTACAGTACTAGGCTGTGATCCATGACTAGTGAACAAGAGCTAGTGTAGTCATAGGATCGTATGGATATCATTGAGCTACACGTTACGAGGGGACTACTAGGCTGTGTTATCATATAGTGAACACAGCCTAGTGATATAGGGGATCATTGAGCTACCTGTAGCACTACTAGGCTGTGTATCATGATAGTGAACACAAGCCTAGGGTATAGAGGTATATGATATAATTGAGCTACACTGTCCCAGAATAGGTGGGATCCATGATAGTGAACACAGACCTAGGGTATATAGATATCATTGAGCTACACTGTACACCCTAGGCTGTGTATCATGATAGTGAACACAGCCTAGTGTAGATAGGAGATTATGATATGCATTGAGGTACACTGAGACACTACTGAGGCTGTGTATCATGAGTATTGAAAACACAGCCAGAGTGTATATATAGGATATCATGAGCACATGTACACTACTAGGAGGGTGTTCCATGATAGGAACACAGCCTAGTGTATATGGATAGTTATTGATATCATTGAGCTACACTGTACACACTAGGCTGTGGTCCATGCAGTGATAGTAGTGCGAAGCCACAGCCTAGTGTGAATAGTAGGATATCATTGAGCTACACGTGTAGCACTACTAGGCTGTGTATCCATGATAGTGAACAAAGATCCTAGGTAGATAGGATATCATGAGCTACACTGTACACTAGCTAGGATGTGTATCCATGATAGTGAACACAAGCCTAGTGTATAGGATATTGATATCATTGAGCTACAGTACACTCCTAGGTGTGGTTATCCATGATAGTGAACACGCCTAGTGGATATAGGTGAATATGAATCTGAGCTACACTGTACACTCCTAGGGTGTGATCCATGATATGTGAACGACAGCTAGGTATGTATAGGATATCAGTGGAGCTACCCTGCAATAGACTAGGCTGTGTTATCCAGCTAGAACACAGCCTGGTGTATAGGATATATGTATCATTGAGCTACACTGTACACATAGATGTGTATCATGAATTGACCCACAGCCTAGTGTATATAGGGATATAGTGAGGTGGCTCCATGTACAATACTAGGCTGTGGTATCCATGATAGTGAAACACAGCCCTAGTGTTATATAGGGTATCATTGAAACTACACTGTACACTACTAAGCGTGTATCCATGATAGTGAACAAGAGCCTGTGTATTTAGGATGTCATTGAGGGTACACTGTACACTACTAGGATGTGTATCAATGATAGTGAACAACAGCCTAGTGTATTACTAGGGATATGATGTGAGCTACACTGTACACTTACTAGGCGTGTGTATCCATGATAGTGAACCAGACTTAGTTTATAGTAGGATATATGACTATCATTGAGCTTACCACTGTACACTACTAGGCTGTGTGATCCATGATAGGTACACACAGTTCTAGTGTATAAAGGAGTATCAGTGGGCTACCTGTCACATACTAGGCTGTGTATCCATGATAGTGAACACAGCCTAGTGTATATAGGATATTCATGAGGCTACGAAGTAACGCCTATAGGAGTGTGTTTCAAGTGATAGTGAACACAGCCTTAGTGTATATAGGATATCATGAAGCTAACTGGTGGTGGGGTGAGGGGGCCGCGGGGGTGGGGGGGGGGGGGAGGGTGGGGAGCGGAGTGGGTGGGGATGGTAGGGGCGGGGTTGGGGGGTAGGCGGCGGGGGGCGGGGGAGGGGAGGCGGGGGGAGACTGCTAGGCGGTATCCATGCTGAGTAACCACAGCCTAGTGTATATGGATATATGAGATCATTGAGCATACATGTACAATACTAGGCTGTGGTACGCAATGATAGTGAACACAGCCTAGTGTATATAGGATATCATTGGAGCTAACTGTACACTGATACGCTGTGTATCCGATGATAGTGAACACAGCCTGGCCTAGGTTATGCGGATATAGATCCATGAGTACACTGATACACTATAGGCTGTGTAGCCATGATAGTGAACCACAGCTGTGTATATAGGATATAGGATATCATTGAGGCGCCACTGTGACCACTAACTAGATGTGTATCCCTGCCGTGCACGACCGCCTCGTGTCTCTGAGGATTATCATGGCTTCCACTGTACCACTTACTCGGCTGGGTCTCCATGATAGTGAGACCAGGCTAGTGTATAGTAGGATCTCTGATATCTTGGCTGACCACTGTTAACACTATAGGCTGTGGAGCCCATGATAGTGAACACTGACTAGGGTATATAGGATGTGATATTGAGTACACTGCGACAGGTCTACTAGGCTGATGTATCTGATAGTGAACACAGAATAGTGTATATAGGATATATGTGTATCATGAGGTACACGGGCATACTAGGGCTGTGTATCCCAGATATGAAGACAGCCTAGTGGTGTATATAGGATATCATTGAGCTTACACTGTACACTACTAGGCTGTGATCCATGATAGTGAACACAGCCTGTGGTATAGGATTATTATGATCTCATTGAGCTACACGTGTACACTACTAGGCTGGTGGATCCGATGATAGTGAGAACACAAGCCTTAGTGTATTATAGATATCATTGAGCTTACGTGTACACACTAGGCTGGTATCCATGAAGTGGTGAACCACAGCCTAAGGTGTATATAGGATACTTGAGTACATTGTACATACTAGGATGTGATCATGATAGTGAACCAGCCTAGTGTGACTATAGGAATATGATATCAGTAGCTCCACTGTACACTACTAGGCTGGTATCGACCATAGGATAGTGAAACAGCAGCCGAATTGTATATAGGAGTATGATATTCATTGAGCTGACACGTGTACACTATAGCTGTGTATCGTATGATAGTGGGACACACCGCCTGAGGTATATAGGATATCATTGAGTACACGTACACTGCTAGGCTGTGTATCAATGATAGTGAAAACAGCCTAGGTATAATAGGGGAATAGATGATATCATTGAGCTAACTGTACACAATAGGCTGTTGTATCCTGATATGACACAGCATAGTGTAGTAAGGATATCATTGAGCTTACAATGTAGCACTACTAGGCTGTGTAGCCCATGAGTAGTGAACATCAGCCTAGTGTATATAGGATATCATTGAGCTACAAGTGTACACGACTAGGCTGTGTAATCCATGATAGTGAACACAGGCTGAGTGTATAATAGATTATATGATATCATTGAGCTACAATGTAAACTACTAGGGCGTGTGCACATGATATTGAACAACAGCCTAGTGTATAAGGATATAGATATCATTGAGGATACACTGTACACTACTAGGCTGTTGTCGATGATAGGTGAGACACAGACTAGGGTATATAGGAATCAAGAGCTACACTGTACATACTAGGAGTTATCCATGATAGGAACACAGCTAGTGTATATAGGATATCATGAGCTCGGCCTGACACTAATGGGCTGTTATCGCCATGATGAGTGAACAAAGTCCTAGTGTATATAGGATTATGATATCATTGAGATACCACTGTAACACTACTAGGTGTGTCCAGAGCGTGAACACAGCCTAGGTATCGGATATCATTGAGAATACACGTACAGCTTTACTAGGTGTGTTATCCTATGATAGTGAACACAGCCTAGTGTATATAGGATATATTATATCATTGAGCTACACTGTACGACAATAGCTAGGCTGTGTACCATGATAGGACCACAGCCTAGTTGTATATAGGAATCATGAGCTAACTGTAAGAACTAAAGGCTGTGTATTCCATGATAGTGATCACAGGCATGTGTATATAGGATATAGATATCATGAGCTACACGTACACTACTAGGGCTGTGTATCCATGATATGAACACAGCCTGTAGTGTATATAGGATATATGATATATTGAGCTACACGTACACTACTAGGACTGTGTGTCCCATGGATATGAACAGCAGCCGCCTAGTGTATATAGGATATCATTGAGCTACACTTACAACGACTAGCTGTGTATCCATGCAGTGTATCACAGCCTAGGGTATATAGGATATATGATGAGTCATTGAGCGACACTGGGACACTACTAGGCTGTGATCCATGATAGTGATCACAGCAGTGTATATAGGGTATTGATATTCATTGAGGTACACTGTACGACGACTAGGCTCAGGTTGTCCATGATAGTGTAAGCACAGCCTAGTGTAATATAGGATAGTGCATTGAGCTACAGGCGCGACTACTACTAGGATGGTATCCATGTAGTGAACACAGACCCTAGGTAGTATCGGATATATGAGATCATTGAGATACACTGTAGACATACTAGGGATGGTGTCGCATGATAGTGAAACACAGCCTAGTGATATAGGATATCATTGAGCTACACTGTTACCCTACTAGGCTGTGTGTCCATGGAGAGTGAAACACAGCCTAGTGTAGTATAGGATATGATTGAGAGCTACACGGGTACACTACTAGGCTGTGTGATCCATGGTGATAGTGAACACAGCCTAGTGGTATATAGGATTAGTGATATCGTTGAAGGTACACTGACACTATAGGCTGTGTGTCCAGTGATAGTGAACACAGCCTAGTGTATATAGGATATCAGTGCGCATACACTGTACAGGACTAGGCTGGGTATCCATGATAGTGAACAACAGCCTAGTAATCGGATATATGAGTATCATTGGCTACACTGTACATACTAGGGCTGTGGTGTGTCCATGAATAGTGAACACAAGCTAGTGTATATAGGATATCATGAGCTACACTGTAACTTATAGGCTGTGTATCCATGATAGTGAACAAGCCTAGTGTGATAGAGGATATATGATATCATTAGCTACACTGTACACTACTAGGAGTATGCCATGATAGTGAAACAGCCTAGTGTATATAGGATATCATTGGGCTACACTGGTACACTACTAGGCTGGATCTCCAGGATAGTGAACACAGCCTAGTGTATATAGGATAGATGTATATCATTGAGCTACACTGTTACAATACTAGGCTGTGTAGTCCATGATGAGTGAAACAGCCTAGTGTAGTATAGGATAATGATATGTTCATTGGAGCTTACACGTGCACGTACTAGGCTGTGTATCGATGATAGTGAACACAGCCTCGTGTTATGAATCATTGCACAGTTGGGTATACGCGCTAGGCTGTGTAATCCATGGATCGTGAAACGCCAGTGGTATATAGGATATATGATATCATTGAGCTACCTGTCAATACTAGGCTGGGTATCCAGTGATATTGAACAAGCAGTGTAGTATAGGATAGCATGAGCTGACACTGTAAGACTACTAGGCTTGTGTATCAATGATAGTTGACACAAGCCTAGTGTATGTTGGATAACTCATTAAATACACTGTACATACTAAGCTGGTATCATGATAGGAACACAGCCCTAGTGGTATATAGGATATCATTGAGGGCTACACTGTACCACTAGCTAGGGCTGTGTATCGCATGATTAGTGGAAAACAGCCTAGTGTATATAGGACTCATTGGCTTGACACTGACACTACTAGGACTGTGTATCCATGTAGTGAACACAGCCTGTGTATATAGAATATATGAATCATTGAGCTGTACACTGTACAACTAGTAGGGCGTGGATCCATGATAGTGAACACAGTTAGGTGTATAAAGGATATCAGTGAGTACACTGATAACACGTACTAGGCTGTGATCAAATGACTAGAGAATACAGCCTAGGCATGTATAAGGATATCATTGAGGCTACACTGTACACTACTAGGCTGTGTTTCCAGGAGTGACACCGCCTAGGTATATAGTATATCATTGAGCTACGCACTGCTACACTACTAGGGACTTGTGTAGTCCATGATAGTGAACACAGTCAGTGTATATATGGAGATCATTGAGCTACACTGTACACTACTAGGCTGTGATCCAGGATGAGTGAACACAGTCTAGTGTAATATTATGAGTATCTGGAGCTTACACTGTACACTACTAGGCTGGTATCCATGATAGTGAACACAGCTAGTGTATAAGGATATCATTGAGATACACTGTTTACACTACTAGGCTGTGTATCATTGAAGTGAACACAAGTCTTAGGGTAATAGGATATCAATTAAGCTACACTTACACTACTAGGCTGTGTATCGCGATGATAGTGAACGACAGTCTAGTGGTATATACTGATATCATTGAGCTACACTGTACACTAATAGGCTATGATCAAGAGAAGTGAACAAGCCTGAGTGTATATATGGTTCTTGAGCTACACTGTACATACTAGGCTGGTGTATCCAGGATAGGTGAAACACGAGTCTAGGTATATAGGATATCATGAAGCTACACTGTACAGTCCTAGGCTGTGTATCAGTGATAGTGACCACAGTATAGTGTATATATGATATCATTGAGCTACACGTTAACACTACGTAGGCGTGTGTAATCCATGATAGTGAGACCCAGCCTAGTGTATATAGGATATCAGAGCTAACACTGTTGTACCCCACTACTAGGCTGTGTAACCATGATAGTGAAAACAGATCTTAGGAAGTGTATATAGATATTATGATATCATTGACTTGGTACGACGGACACTTTACCTTTAGGGGTCTGTGTATCCATGATAGTGAACACAGTTCGTAGTTTATTATAGGCTATCATTGAGGCTATCACGGTTACGACTAAGATGTGTGTATCCATGAAGGTGAACCGCTGAGTGTATAATAGGATATTGAGTATATCATGCTACCTGTACACTACTAGGCTGTGTATCCATGATAGTGAACACAGCCTAGTGTATAGTAGGATATATTGGATTCATGAGCTCATTACATACTAGGCGTGTATCCATGATCAGTGCCCACAGCCTAGTGTAGGTATAGGATAATGATATATTGAGCTACATGGTACACTAGCTAGGCTGTGTATCAGATATGACCACCGCCTAGTGTATAGAGGATATAATTGAGCGTACACTGTACATACTAGGAGGTGGATCCATGATAGTGAAACACAGCCTACTCGTGGAGTATAGGATATATGAATCATGAGCTTACATGTTACACTCAGGCGTGTACCATGAGGTGAAACATACCAGACTAGTGTATATAGGATATCATTGAGCAGTAACACTGTACAACTACTAGGCTGTGTATCCATGATAGTGACACAGCCTAGTGTATATAGATATATGGAATCATTGAAGGGCTAACTGATACACTATAGGCGGTGTATCCATGAATTGAAACACAGCCGAGAGTTATATGGGATATCATGTGAGCTACAGCTAAACGTGTACACTACTAGGCTGTAGGTATCCAGATAGTGAACACAGCCTAGAGGTATATAGGATATTTGATATCATTGGAAGGCTACCACTGTACACTACTAGGATGTGTATACATGATAGGGAAACACAGCTGGGATTATATAGGATGATAATTGAGCTAACTGTACGACTACTAGGCGTGTATCCAGTGGATAGTGAAACACAGGCCTAGTTGTATATAGGATATCATTGAGCGACAATGTAGACACTACTAGGCTGTGTTATCCATGATAGTGAAACACAGCCTAGTGTATATAGGAGATATGATATCATTGAGCGTACAGTGTAGACACTACTAGGCTGTGTATCCCTGATCGTGAAACAGGCCAGTGTATATGAGATATATGTATCATGGAGCTACACTGTACACTACTAGGTGTGTATCCATGATTAGTGAACACAGCCTAGTGTAATAGGATGATCAGTGATAGACACTGACACGTACTAGGCGTGTGTATACATGAGAGGAAAACCGCCAGTGTACTAGTAGGGAGCTATGATATCATGTGAGTACAATGTACACTACTAGGCTGTGTATGCCATGCTATTGAAACACAGAGCTAGTGATATAGGATATCATTGAGCTTATGGTACACTATAGGCGTGTGTATCATGATTAGTGAGAACAGCCTCCCATAGTGGTGAATAGGATATATTGAACTATACGCTGTGTATACACTACTAAGTGATTGTCATACCATGATAGTTGCACACGGCCTAGTGATTTAAGGATTCATTGAGCTACAAGTGTACACTACTAGGCTGTGTATCCATGATAGTGAACACGCCTAGGTGATATAGGATATGATTGAGCTACACTGTACATAGAGGTGTGTATCCATTGAGAGTGACACAGTTCAGTGTATATAGGATATTGATATCATGGAGCTACAGCTGGACCTCTAGGCTGTGTATCCATGATAAGTGAACCAGTCTAGGTGTAGATAAAGGATATCATTGAAGCTTACACTGACAGCTGAATAGGCTGTGTATCCATGAGTAGTGAACCACAGCCTAGTGTTATATAGGATAATACATGTGAGCTACCACTGACACTATAGGCTGGTTTCCAGGATAGTGAACACAGCCTAGTGTATATAGTGATATCATTGAGCTACACTGTACCCTACTGCTGTGTCTCATGATAGTGAACACAGCCTAGTGTATATAGGATAATGCTCTCATGAGCTACAACTGTACCACTACTAGGATGTGTATCCATGTAGGAACACAGACTAGTGTTATAGGAGTCAGTTGAAGCTTACACTGTACACTACTACGCTGTGTAATCCAGTTGATCAGTGAACACGGCAAGTGATAGTAGGATATATGATATAGATTGAGCTACACTGCTGTACACTATCTAGGGCTGTGTATCATGAGTAGTGAACACAGCCTAGTGTATATAGGATATATGATATATTGAGCTGCACTGTTTACAGTTACTGCTGTGTGATCCTATGAGGTAGTGAACACCGCCTCGGGTATATTAGGATATACAGTTGAGCTACACTGTACACTACTAGGCTGTGTTTCAGATAGTGAAACACAGCCTAGTGGATATCGGATATATGATGCATTGAGCTACAGCTGTACACTACAGGCTGTGTATCCCATGATAGTGAACAGCACAGGAGCTAGTGTATATAGGATGATCATTGAGATACATGTTACACTACTAGGCGTGATCCGATGATAGTGAAACACAGCCTAGTGTATATAGGATATCTGATATCATTGAGGACACGGATACACTATAGGGATGGTATCCATGATATGAGACACAGCTAGTGTATATAGGATATCATTGAGCTACAGGACCACTACTAGGCTGTGTATCAAGGATGAGTGAACACAGCTGAGTGTATATAGGTATGAGGATATCATTGAGCTACGACTGTTAGCACTACTAGGCCTGTGTATCCCATGAAGTGAAGACAGCCTAGTTGTAGTATAGGATATCATTGAGCTACACGTGTACACTAGCTAGGCTGTGTATCCATAGATAGTGAACGCAGCCTAGGTTATAGGATATAATTGAGTACACTGTACCACTAATAGCTGTGTTATCCATGATAAGTGAACCACAGCCTAGTGTAATAGGATATATGATATCATTGAGCTACCCTGTTACCACTTACTAGGCTGTTGTATCCATATAGTGAACACAGCATAGTGTATATAGGAGTAATCATTGAGCTAGCACTGGTCCAATACTACGGATGTGTATCATGATAGTGAAACACAGACGTAGTGTATATAGGATGATATGATATCATTGAGTACACGCTAGACTACTAGGCTTGTGTCCAGATAGTTGCAACACAGTCTAGTGTATATAGGATATGCATTGAGCACACTGTACAGCTAATAGGTTGTATCCATGATAGTGAACACGCCTAGTGTATATATTAGGATAGTCATTGTGAGCTACACTGTACACTACTAGGCTGGTTCCATGATAGAGATGAACGTCAGGGTATATAGCGATATGGATATTAGGATACACTTGTACACTTACTAGGTGTGTAATCCATGATATTGACACACATCCTAGTGTTATAGGGATGATATAGATTGAGCTAACGTACACTAACTAGGCTGGTATCCGAATGAACAAGCTATGTGGAATCGGCTAAACTGTAAGGCGGTAACAATGAAGTGAACAAGTCTTATGATATATAGGAATATGGATCATCTTGAGCTACACTGAGCACTACTAGGGTGTATCCATGATAGTGAACACAGTAGCTGTGTTATATAGGATATCATTAGCTACACTGTACCACATAGGCTGTGATCCTGATAGGTGACAAGTCCTATATATGATAGAGATATCATTGAGCTACACTGTACAGCTACATAGGCTGGTATATCCATGGATAGGGAAACCAACAGCACCTAGCTGTATATAGGAGATCATTAGACTACAGTGTACACTACTAGGGTGTATCCAGGATAGTGAACACAGCCGAGGTGTATATAGGGTAATATCATTAGAGCTTACAAACTACAACTACTACTGTTGTCTGCTGTACGGGCTAAGGTCGTGGAGGAGGGGGGGACCATGATAGTTTGGACACGGATTTTTGGGGGGCCGGTAGTCGTCATAGGATATCATGAGCTACCACTGTAGCACTACTAGGCTGTGTACCATATAGTGAACACAGCCTGGTGTAATAGGATATTGATATACTGAGCTACACTGTGACACTACTAGGGGCTGTGGCACCCTGATAGTGAAGAACACAGGCTTAGGTGTATGATAGGGATATCATTGACTTACACTATACGACTACTAGGCGTGGTATCCATGATAGTGGAACACAGCCAGTGTGATATAGTTATATGATTCATGAGCTACATGACACTACTAAGGCTGTGTATCCATGATAGTGAACACAGCCTAGTGTGATAAGGATATTGTATTCATGAGAGCTACACTGTTTTACACACTAGGCTGTGTATCCATGATAGTGAACAAGCCTATAGTGTATCTAGATAATGATTCATTGAGTACACTGTCACTACTAGGCTTGTGTGTATCTGATATGAGTGAACCAAAGCCTAGTGTATAAGGAAATCTGTACATTGACGCTACTGTTACAATACTAGGCTGTGTATCCAGATAGTGAACACAGTTGTGTATTATAGGAGTTATGATATGTCATTGAGCTAGCACTGTGACACTATAGGCGTGTGTATCCATGAGTAGTGAACACAGCTCGTGTTATAAGGATGCTATGTCGGAGCTTACACTGCTAACTACTAGGCTGGTATCCATGATAGGAACACAGCGCTAGTGTATTAGGATATCATTGAGCTACACTGTACACTACTAGGCGTGTGTATTCCATGATAGTGAACAAGCCTAAGTGTATAATAGATATCATGGGAGGCTACACTGTACACTACTAGCGGCTGTTGTATCGATGAGAGTGAAACAGCTAAGGTAGATAGGATGATATGTATATAGTAATGTATGCACTTACTCAGGCTGTTAGTCCATGATAGTGAACAACAGGCTATGGTATAGGATATAGATATCATTGAGCTACAATGTACCCTACTCAGGCTGTGTATCCATTTGATAGTGAACACAAGGCCTGAGTGTATATAGGATATATAGCTACATGTACACTACTAGCGCTGTATCAATGATAGTGAACACAGGCTAGTGTTATATAGGATATTGCATTGAGCATACACTTTACACTACTCAGGCGTGTTGTATCCATGACTAAGTGGAACACAGCCTAGGTAGATGGATATATGATATCATTGAGCACACTGTACACGATAGGGCTGTATCTGAAGTGAACACAGACTAGTGTTATATAGGATATCATTGAGCTACACTGTACACTACTAGGCTGTGTGATCATGATAGTGAAACACAGCCTAGTGTATATAGGATATGTCATTAGCTACACTGTACACTACTAGGCTGGTGTATCCATGATAGTGAACACAGTATGAGTGTATATATGATAATCATTGGGAGCTACAATGTACCACTACTAGGCTGTGTATCCATGATGTGAACACAGCCTAGTGTTATAGGATATCATTGAGCTACACTGTACACTACTAGGCTGTGTATCCATGATAGTGAGACACGTAAGTGTGTATAAGGATATATGATATCATGAGGCTACACGTACACTTACTAGGCTGTGTATCCATGATAGTGAACCACCGGCTAGGTATTATAGGATATCATTGAGCTACACTGTACACTACTAGGCTGTGTATCCATGATAGTGAAACACAGTTCTGAGTGTATGTATCAGGATATATGATATCATTGAGCTACACTGTACACTACTAGGCTGTGTATCCATGTAGTGAACACAGCCTAGTGTATATAGGATGATCATTGAGCTACACGTGACAACTACTAGGCGTGTATCCATGATAGTGAACACAGCCTAGTTGGTATATAGATATCATTGAGCTACACTGTACTAACTAGGCTGTGTATCCATGATAGTGAACACAGCCAGTAGTGTATATAGGATATCATTGAGCTACACTGACAATACTAGGCTGTGTATCCATGATAGTGAACACAGCCTAGTGTATATAGGATATAATTGAGCTAAGTCACTGTATCATACGGCTGTGGTATCCATGATAGTGAACACAGCCTAGTGATATATAGGATATCTTGAGCTACAGACTGGTACAACTACTAGGCTGTGTATCCATGATAGTGAACACAGCCTAGGTATATAGTATATATTATATCATTGAGCTACACTGTACACTACTAGGGCTGTGTATGCCGATGATAGTGGACACAAGCTAGTGGTATATAGGATATCATTGAGCTACACAGTACACTACAGGGTGTGATCCATGATAGTGAACAACAGCCTAGTGTTATAGGATATATGATATCATTGAGCTACACTGTACAACACTAGGCTGTGTATCCATGATATTGAACACAGCCTAGTGTATATAGGATATGATATCATTGAGCTACACTGTACACTACTAGGCGTGTATCCAATGATAGTGAACACAGCCTGTGTATATAGGATATTGATTCATTGAGTACACTGTACACTACGAGGTGTGTATCCATGATATGTGAAACACAGCCTAGTTGTATATAGGATATCATTGAGCTACCTGTACACTACTGGCTGTGTATCCATGATAGTGAACACAGCCTAGTGTATATAGTGAAGATATCATTGAGCTGACACTGTACATACTAGGCTGTTGTATCCATGATATGTGAACACAGCCTAGTGTATATAGGATATATGATATCATTGAGCTAACTGTACACTACTAGGCTGTGTTCCATGATAGTGAACACAGTCTAGTGTATTAGGATATTGATATCATTGAGCCTACACTGTACAACTACTAGGCTGTGTACCATGATAGTGAACACAGCCTAGTGTATAAGGATATATGATATCATTGAGTACACTGTACACTACTAGGCGGTGTGTATCCATGATAGTGAACACAGCTAGTGTATATAGGAATGTCATTGAGCTACACTGTACAATACAGGCTGTGTATCCATGATAGTGAACACAGCCTAGTGTATATAGGATATCATGAGCTACACTGTACACTACTAGGCTGTGTATCCATGATAGTGAACACAGCCAGTGTATATAGGATATATGATTCATTGAGCTACACTGTAACTACTAGGCTGTGTATCATGATAGTGAACCAGACTAGTGTATATAGGATATCATTGAAGGCTAACACTTGAGACACTACTAAGGCTGGGTATCCATGATAGTGGAAACAGCCTAGTGTAGTATAGGATATCATTGAGCTACACTGTACACTACTAGGCTGGGTATCATGATAGTGAAACCACAGGCTAGTGTATATAGGATATATGAATCATGACTACATCTGTTACATGCTGCTGTGTACCATGATAGTGAACACAGCTTAGTGTATATAGATATCATTGAGCTACACTGCACTACTAGCTGTGTATCTCCATGATAGTGAACACAGCCTAGTGTATATAGGAATAGATATCATTGAGCTACACTGGTAAACTACAGGCTGTGTATCCATGATAGTGAACACGCTAGTGTATATAGGATATTCATAGTACACTGTACACTACTAGGTGGTGTATCCATGATAGTGAACACAGCCTAGTGTAGTATAGGATATATGATATCGATTGAGCTACACTGTACACTACTAGGCGATGTATCCAGATAGTGAACAACAGACTAGTGTATATAGGATATCATTGAGCTACACTGTACACTACTAGGCTGTGTATCCATGATAGTGAACCACAGCCTAGTGTATAGGATATTGATATCATTGAGCTACACTGGTACACTACTAGGCTGGTGTATCCTGATAGTGAACACAGCCTAGTGTATATAGGATATCATTGAGCTACACTGTACACTACTAGGCTGTGTATCCATGATAGGAACACAGCTAGTGTATATAGGATATCATGAGCTACACTGTACACTACTAGGCGGTGTATCCATGATAGTGAACAAGCCAGTGTATATAGGATATAGTGATATATTGAGCTCACTGTAACACTATAGGCTGTGTCATCCATGTAGTGAACAGCAGCACTTAGGTGTATATAGGATATATGATCATAAGTACGCGGAGTATCGAACAAGCCACTGGTACACTACTAGGCTGGGTATCCATGATAGTGAACACAGCCAGTGTATATGGATATCATTGAGTACACAGTACACTACTAGGCTGTGTATCCATTGATAGTGAACACAGCTAGTGTATATAGGAGATATCATTGAGCTACACTGTACACTACTAGGCTGTGTATCCATGATAGTGAACACAGCCTAGTGTATATAGGATATCATTGAGCTACATGTACACTACTAGGCTGGTGTCCATGATAGTGAACACAGCCTAGTGAATATAGGATATCAGAGAAACTACTGTACACTACTAGCTGTGGTATCCATGATAGTGAACACCGCCTAGTGTATTTAGGATATCATTGAGCTACACTGTACCACTACAGGCTGTGTATCCATGATAGTGAACACAAGCCTAGTGTATATAGGTATCATGAGCTACACTGTACACTACGGGCTGTGTATCCATGATAGTGAACACAGCATAGTGTATATAGGATATATGATATCATTGAGCTACACTGTTACACTTACTAGGCTGTGTATCCATGATAGTGAACACAGCCTAGTGTAGGAATAGGATATCATTGAGCTACACTGTACAACTATAGGCTGTGTATCCATGATAGTGAACACAGCCTAGGTGTAATAGGATATCATTGAGCTTACACTGTACACACTGGCTGTGTATCATGATAGTGAACCACAGTCTAGTGTGATATATGGATATCATTAAGCACACTGTACACACTAGGCTGTGGTATCCATGATAGTGACAGCACTAGTATATAGGGTATATATGATTCATTGAGCTACACTGTACACTACTAGGCAGGTATCCTGATAGTGAAAAACAGCCTAGTGTATATAGGATAGTTCAGTTGAGCTACACTGTACACTACTAGGTGTGTATCCATGATAGTGAACACAGCCTAGTGTATATAGGAGATTATCATTAATGCTACACTGTACACTACTAGGCTGTGTATCCATGATAGTGAACACAGCTAGTGGGTAATATGATATCATTGAGCTACACGTACACTACTAGGCTGTGTATCCAGATTAGTGAACACAGCCTAGTGTATATAGGGGATATTCATTGAGCTAACACTGTACACTACTAGGGTGGGGTACCATGATAGGAGAACACAGTCTAGGTAGGTATAGGATATATGAGATCTCTTGAGCTAAATGTACACTACTAGGCTGTGTATCCATGATAGTGAACACAGTGTCTAGTTTATATAGGATATCATGAGCTACACGTACTACTGGCTGTGTATCCGTGATAGTGAAAGACAGACTAGTGTATATAGGATATATGATATCATTGGCTACATGTACACTACTAGGCTGTGTTATCCATGATAGTGAACACAGCCTAGTGTATTATAGGATATCATGAGCTACCACTGTACACTACTAGGGCTGTGTATTATGATAGTGAACACAGCCTGTGTATATAGGATATCATTGAGCTACACTGTACACTACTAGGCTGTGAATTCCATGATAGTGAACACAGCCTAGTGGTAAATATAGGATCATTGAGCTACATGTACAGACTACTAGGCTGTGATCCATGATAGTGAACACAGCCTAGGTATGTAGGATAGATATCATTGAGCGACACTGTACACATAGGCTGTGGTCCATGATAGTGAACACAGCAGTTGGTATATGGTGATGTCATTAGAGCTACCACTGTACACTACTAGGCTGTGTATCCATGATATTGAAAGCAGCGCAGAGTGATATATAGGATGTAATGATATCATTGAGCACACGTTACACTACTAGGCTGTGGTATCCATGATAGTGAACAGCCGCGTATAGTGTATATAGGATATCATTAGAGCTACACTGTACGATACTAGGCTGTGTATCCATGATAGTGAACACAGCCTAGGTAATGGGATCTTATGATATCATTGAGCCCACTGTACACTACTAGGCTGGTATCGCATGTAGTGAACAACAGACTAGTGTATATAGGATATCATGAGATAAGACTGTACACTACTAGGCTGTGTGTCCATGATAGTGAACACAGCTAGTGTATATAGGATATCATTGAGCTACATGACACTACTAGGGCTGTGTATCCATGATAGTGAACACAGCTAGTGTATATTGATATCATTGAGCTACCTGTACACTACTAGGACGTGTATTCATGATAGTGAAACACAGCTAGTGTATAGGATATATGAATCATAAGCTACACCTGTACACTACTAGGTGTGTATCCATGATAGTGACACAGTCTAGTGTATATAGGATATGATATCTTGAGCTACACTGTACACTACTAGGCTGTGTATCCAATGATAGTGAACACAGCCTAGTGTATATAGGTATCATTGAGCTACACTGTACACTACTAGGCTGTGTATCCATGATAGGAACACAGCTAGTGTATATAGGATATCATGAGCTACACTGTACACTACTAGGCTGGTATCCATGATAGTGAACACAGCATGTGTATATAGGAAATGATATCATTGGCTACACTGTACACTACTAGGCTGTGTATCCATGGATAGTGAACAAAGCCTAGTGTATATAGGATTATCATGTGAGCTACACTGTACACTACTAGGCTGTGTATCCATGATAGTGAAAACACAGCCTAGTGATATAGGATATGCATTGAGACACACTGTACACTACTAGGCTGTGTAGTCCATGATAAGTGAACCACAGACCTAGTGTATATAGGATATATGATGTATTGGCTACACTGTACACTACTAGGCTGTGTATCCATGAGTGAACACAGCCTAGGTATATAGGATATATGATATCATTGAGCTACACGTACACTACTAGGCTGTGTATCCATGATAGGTGAACACAGCCTAGTGATATAGGATATCATTGAGCTACACTGTTGACACTACTAGGCTGTGATCCATGATAGTGAACACAGCCTAGTGTATATAGGAATATGATATCATTGAGCTACACTGTAGCACTACTAGGCTGTGTTCCAGATAGTGAAGCACAGTAGTGTATAGGATATGCATTGAGCTACATGTACACTACTAGGTGTATCCATGATGTGAACACAGCCTAGGTATATAGGATATATGATATCTGAGCTACACTGTACACTACTAGGCGGTGTCCATGATAGTGAACACAGCCTAGTGTATATAGGAGATATCATTGAGCTACATGTTACAACTAATAGGCTGTGTATCCATGATAGTGAACACACTAGTAGTATATGATATAGTGATATCATTGAGCTACATGTACACTACTACGGTGTGTATCCATGATAGTGAACACAGCCTAGTGTAATGGAATATGATATCATTGAGCAACTGTGACTACTAAGGCTGTGATCCATGATAGTGAACACAGCCTAGTGTATATAGGATAGATATTGAGCATACATGTACACTATAGGCTGTGTATCCATGATAGTGAAACACAGCCTAGTTGTATATAGGGATATCATGAGCTACACTGTACAATACTAGGCTGTGTATCCATGATAGTGAACACAGCCTGTAGGTATATAGAATATGATATCATTGAGCGACACTGTACACTACTAGGCTGTGTATCCATGATAGTGAACACAGCTAGTGTATATAGGGATATCATTGAGCTACACTGTACACTACTAGGCTGGGTGTCCATGATAGTGAACACCAAGCTAGTGTATATAGCGATATCATTGAGCTACTGTACACTACTAGGCTGTGTAGCATGTAGTGAACACAGCTAGTGATATAGGATATCATTGAGCTACACTGTACACTTACTAGGCTGTGTATCCATGATAGTGAACACAGTCTAGTGTTATAGTGATATGAATCATTGGGCTACACTGCTCACTACTAGGGTGTTGATATCCATGATAGGGAAACACAGCCTAGTGTATATAGGAGTATCATGAGCTACCACTGGACAGCATATGTAGGCTGTGTGATCCATGATAGTTGAACAGCATCTAGTGTTATATAGGATATATGATATATTAGATACACTGTCATCGTAGGCTGTTTGTTATCGCATGATATGAAACACAGTCATCTAGTGTATATAGAGGTATCATTGAGCTACACTGATACACTACTAGGACTAGTGTATCCATGAAGGACCACAGCCTGGTGTATATAGGCTATATCATTGAGCACACTGTGCACTACGTAGTGTGTGATCCATGATAGGAACACAGCTAGTGTTTAGATATGATGATATCATTTAAGCTACATCTTACACTACTAGGTGTGATATCATGATAGTGGAACACAGTAAGTGTATATATCGATGATTGTATCATGGCTACACTGCTAAACCACTATGCCGGCTGTGATCCTGGATATAGTGAACACAGCTTAGTGGTATGTAGGTTTTGATATGAGATCATTGAGCTACACTGTTACACTACTAGGCTGTAGTATCCATGATAGTGAACACGCTATTAGTTATTAGTAGGATATATTGATAGTGAGCTACCTGGACACTACTAGGCTGTGTGTCCATGTATAGTGACACAGCTAAGTGTATATAGGTATATATCATTGAGCTACAAGCGTGACACTACTAGGAGTGTGTATCCCAGGATGAGTGAACACAGCCTAGTGTATATAGATGAGTATCATTAAGCTAACACGGTACACACTAGGCTGTGTATCCCGATGATAGTGAAACACAGCCTAGGTATAAGGAGTATCATTGACGCTACACGGTACACTAAGGGACTGTAGGTCCATGATAGTGAACACGCTAGTGTATATAGGATATCATTGAGCTACACTGTACATACTAGGCTGTGTATCCATGGATTAGTGGAACACGCCCTAGTGGTATATAGGAATTATATTGAGGCTAACTGCCTACACTAATGGCTGGTGTGTCCATGGATAGTGAAACACAGCCATAGTGTTTATATAGGAATCATTGAGCTACATGTACACTACTATGGCTGGGTATCCATGATAGTGAACACAGCTGTGTATATGGAATATGATATCATAGCTACACTGTACACTAGAGGCGTGGGTATCCATGATATGTGAAACACAAGCCATGGTTATAGGATATTCATGAGCGAACAATTACACTACTAGGATGTGTAGTACCATGATAGGTGAACCACAGCCTAGCTGTGGATAGGATAGATGATAGTCATTGAGCTACACTGTACACTACTAGGCGCTGTGTATCCATGATTAGTGCTAGAACAGCCTAGTGTATAGGTATAGAGAATATTGAGCTACGACTGTACACTACTAGGCGCTGTGTCCAGATAGGAACAGTCAGCCTATGTATGGTATTTATGATATTGCATTGAGCTACATGACATACTTAGGCTGGTGCCATGATAGTGAACAACAGCCTACTGGTATATAGGATATTCATAGAGCGCCACTGACATACTGGCTGTGGATCCATTGATAGTGAACACAGCCCCTTGTGTACCTCGGACTCCAGGGATATAGATATCATTAGAGCTTACACTGTACACATATAGGCTGTGTATACAGTGGATAGTGAACCAAGGCCTGCCAGTGTATACTAGGATAATGCTCATATGAGCACACTGTACACTACTAGGCGTGGGTCCATGATAGTGGAACCACAGCCTAGTGTATGGGGATCATGGAGAGTAACACTGTACACTACTAGGCGATGTATCCCATGATAGTGAACACAGCATTTAGGTATATGAGGATCATGAGCTACACTGTTACACACTAGGCGTGTATGCATGATAGTGAACACAGCCTGGTATTAGGATATATGAATTGAGCTACACTGGACACGACTAGGCTGTGTTATCCATGATGAGTGAACAACACAGTCTAGTTTTTTTTGAGTGTTTTCTATGGAAATGATTTCTATTGAGCACTGTACACTACTAGGCTGTGTATCCATGATAGTGAAACACGACTCTTGTATATAGGATAGATATCATTGAGCTACACATGTACACACTAGGCTGTGTATCCAGTATTGAGAACACAAAGTCAGTGTATATGATATATCGATATCAGAGGCTACGCGTGTACCACTACTAGGCTCGTGTATCCATGATAGTGAACAAGCCAGTGTGTATAGATAATGTATCATTGAGCTACACGTACCGGACTAGATAGGCTTTGTATCATGATAGTGAAACATCAGTGGGCCCTGAGTGTGATAGGTATAGTATCATTGAGACACTGTACACTACTAGGGCTGTGTATCCATGATAGTGAACACAGCCTAGTGGTTATAGGAATACTGATATCATGAGCTACACTGTACCCACCTAAGGCTGTGTACCCATGATACGTGAACCGACAGTACGAGGGTATATAGTATTGATATCATTGAGCTACACTGTGACACTACTAGGCTGTGTATCCATGAATAGGTAGTGAACACAGCCTGAGTGTATATGGATATATGATATCATTGAGCTACACTGTACGCACTACAGGCTGGTATCCATGATATTGAACACAGCCTAGTGTATAGATAATGATTCATTGAGCTACCACTTTACGCTAATAGGCTGGTATCAATGATAAGTGAAACACAGTCTAGTGTGTGTAAGGATATTGATGATCATTGAGCTACACGTGTAAATACTGGCTGTGTATCCATGATGTAGTGAACCAAGGCGGGTATATGGATATTAGTGATATCATTGGTAACACTACACTACTAGGGTGTTGTATCCATGATGAGTGAACCACAGCCTAGTGTATATAGGATATATGATATATTGAGATACACTGACACTACTAGGCTGTGTGTCATGATAGTGAAAGCAGACCTCGGTATGTAGGATATCATTGAGCTCCACACGTACACTATGGGCTGTGTATCCATGATAGATGAACAGCAGCCTAGTGTATATAGGGATATATGAGTTATCATGAGCACCTGTGACACTACTAGGATGTTGGTATCCGTGATAGTGAACACAGGACCTTGTCTATAGGATTGTATCATTGAGTCACGTACACTACTAGGGCTGTGTCATCAGCATGATAGTGAACACAGCCTGGAGTGTAATAGGATATATTGAGCTACACGTACTACTACTAGGCTGTTGTATCCCATGATGAGAACACCGCCTAGTGTATATAGGATAGTCATTGAGCGACACTGTACAGTACTAGGCTGTGTATCCAGTGAGTGCAGCACAGCCTAGTGATAGCTATAGGATATCACTTGAGACTTAACTTGTCACAGCTAGGCTGTGTATCCAGATAGTGAACACAGCCTAGTGTATATAGGATATATGATATCAGTGAGCCTACACGGTAACTTGTACAATACTAGGCTGGTGTATCCATGATAGTGAAAAGACAGCCTGGTGTATATCGGGACTCATTGAGCTTACACTGTACACTACTAGGCTGTGTATCCATGATAGTGAACAGCAGCCTAGTGTATATAGGATATCATTGAGCTGCACTGGTACCACTCTAGGCTTGTGGTATCCATGATAGTGGAACACAGGGCTAGTGTATTAAGTAGGATATTATTATTGAGCTACAGCTGGTACACTACTAGGCCTGGGTCAATGATAGTGAACACGAGCATCGGTATATGAAGGATATATGGATAAATTGGGCTAGAACTGTACACTCACTAGGTGTGTGTCCATGATGAGTGAAACACAGCCTAGTGTATATAGGATATCTTGAGGTACACTGTACACTACTAGGCGGTGTATCATGATAGGTGAAACAGCCTAGTGTATATAGGATATTGAATCATTGAGCACAATTGTACCTATAGGATGTGTATGCATGGATAGTGAACACAGCCTAGTGTAATGGAATATGATATTAGTGAGCTACACTGTACACTACTAGGTGTGTGTGCCATGTGATAGTGAACACGCGACACAGCCTAGTGTATATAGGATATCATTGAGCTACACTGTACACTACTAGGCTGTGTATCCATGATAGTGAACACAGCTTAGTGTATACAGGATATCATTGAGTTACACTGTACACTACTAGGCTGTGTATCCATGATAGTGAACTTGTTACATATGAATGACATTGTTATGATATCCTATATACACTACGCGTGTTCACTATCACATGGCACACACACCTAGTAGTGTACAGTTGTAGCTCCATATATATTCCTATTAACACTAGGCTGTGTAACTATCATGGATACACAGCCTATAGGTACATGTTGCTCAATGATATCATTCTATATACACTAGGCTGTGTTCACCTATCATGATACACCAGCCTAGTAGTGTACAGTGTACTCAATATATCCTATATCGATATCACTATGCTGTGTTCACTCATCAGCATCACACCTAGTAGTGTACAGTTTAGCCAATTGTATCATGATATCCTCATATACGACTGACTCGGTGTTCACTATCATTGTACACCGCCTAGTAGTGTATCAGCTTGTAGCTCAATAATAGATATCCACTATATACACTAGCCTGTGTTCACTATCATGGATACACAAGCCTAGTAGTGTAAACAGTGACTGCTTCAATGATATCCTTATATACACTAGCTGCTGTTCACTATCATGGATACACAGCCTAGTATGTATACAGTGTAGCTCAATGAGTACATACCTATATACACACTGTACTGTTTCACTATCATGGATACACCAGCCTATATGTCAGTACAGTGTAGCTCATGATATCATATATCCTATATACACTAGGACTGTGTTCACTATCTGGATACACAGCCTAGTAGTGACAGTTAAGCTCAATGATATCCTATACTATCACTAGGCTGTGTTCACTACTGGATACACAGCCTAGTAGTGTACAGTGTGCTCAATGACTATCCATATACACTAGGCGGTGTTCCTATCATGGATACAACAGCCTAGTAGTGTACAGTGTAGCTCAATATATCCTATTACACTAGGCTGTGTTCACTATCATGTGATGACACAGCCCTAGTAGTGTACGTGTAGCTCAATGATACAATCCTATAGACACTAGGCCTGTGTTCACTATCATGGATACACAGCCTAGTAGTGTCACAGTGTACTCAATGATATCATATATCCTATATACACTAGGCTGCTGTTCACTATCATGGATACACAGCCATAGTGTACGTGTGGAGCCAATGATATCCTACATACCGAGCTGTGTTCACTATCATGGACACACAGCCTATAGTGTCAGTGTATACTCAATGATATCATATATCTATATACACTAGGCTGTGTTCACTATCATGGATACACACCCTAGTAGTGTAGTGTACCAATGATATCACTAATATCCATATACACTGCCTTGGTTCACTAATCATGGGATACACAGCCTAGTATTGTACACGTGTAGCTCAATGATATCTATCATTACACTAGCTGTGTTTCACTTATCATTGATACACAGCCTATAGCGTAACAGTGTAGCTCAATGAATCAATATCCTATATACACTAGGCTGTGTTCACTATCATGGATACACAGCCTAGTAGTGTACAGTGTAGCTCAATGATATCATATATCCTATACACTAGGCTGTGTTCACTATCATGGATACACAGCCTAGTAGTGTACAGTGTAGCTCAATGATATCCTATATACACTAGTGCTGTGTTCACTATCATGGATCACAGCCTAGTAGTGTACAGTGTAGCTCAAATATCAGATACTTCTCTATATACACTAGGCTGTGTTCACTATCATGGATACACAGCCTATATGTACAGTGTGCTCAATGATATCCTATCACACTAGGCCTGTTTTCACTATCATGGATACCAGCCTATAGTGTACAGTGTAGCTCAATGATACTTATCCATATAGTACACAGGCTTGTTGCACTATCATGATACCAGCCTAGTAGTGTACAGGTAGCCATCTGATATCATATATCCTATATACACTGGCTTTGTGTTCTATCAACTGGATACACAGCCTAGTGTGTACAGTGTAGCTCAATGATATCCTATATACAAGATCTGTGTTCACTATCATGGATACACAGCCTAGTAGTGTACATGTAGCCTCAATGATATCATATTCCTATAACACCTAGAGGCTTGTTGTTCACTATCATGGATACCAGCCTAGTAGTGTACAGTGTAGCTCAATTTCATATATCCTATATACCTAGGCTGTGTTCACTATCATGGATACACCCCTAGTAGTGTACATGTAGCCGCAATGATTCCTCCATACACTAGGCTGTGTTTCACTATCATGGATAAATCGCCTAGTAGTGTACAGTGCTTTACTCTCCAATGATCTCATATACCTATATACACTAGGCTGTGGTTCCACTATCATGGATACCCCGCCTAGTAGTGTACGTGTGCTCAATGAGCATGCTATCCTATATACACTAGGCTGTGGTCTCACTATCCACTGGATCACAGCCTATATTGTACAGTGTACTCTCTAATGATATCATATATCCTATATACACTAGGCTGTGTTCACTATCATGGATACACAGCCTAGTAGTGTCAGTGGCTCTATGATATCCTATACTACCACGGAGGCTGTGTTCACTATCATGGATAACCAGCCTAAGTATGTCAGTGTAGCTCAATGCTATATCCATAATACATATAGGCTGACTGTTTCCTATCATGGTACACAGCCCTAGTAGTGTACAGTTAGCTCAATCATATCCTATACATACACTCAGGCTGTGTTCAGCATATCATGGATACACAGCCTAGTATGTACAGTGTAGCTCAATGACTATCATACTATCCTATCCTACACTAGTCTGTGGTCTACTATCATGGATACACACCTAGTAGTGTACAGTGTAGCTCAATGATATCCCTATATACCAGGCTGTGTTCACTATCATGGTAACCCACCCTTAGTGTACAGTGTATCTCAATGATATCATATATCCTATATACACTAGGCTGTGTTCACTATCATGGATACCACAGCCAGTTAGTGTACAGTGTAGCTCAATGATCATCCTATATACACTAGGCTGTGTTTCACCATCATGGATACACAGCCTAGTAGTGTACAGTGTAGCCTCAGATATCAATATCCTATATACACTAGGCGTGTTCCACTACACATGGATACACACCTAGTAGTGTACAGTGTAGCTCAATGATATCCTATATACACTAGCTGTGTTCACATCATGGACCACAGCCCTAGTAGTGTACAGTGTAGCTCAATGATATCCTATATACCTAGGCTGTGTTTCACTATCATGGATACACAGCCTAGTAGTGTACAGTGTAGCTTAATGATATCCTATATACACTAGGCTGTGTTCACTATCGGATACACAGCCTAGTAGTGTCACAGTGTAGCTCAATGATACATATCCTATATCACTAGGCTGTGTTCACTATATGGATACACAGCCTAGTAGTGTACAGTGTAGCTCAATGATATCCTATATACAATACTGTCGTTTCACTATCATGGATACACAGCCTAGTAGTGTACAGTGTAGCTCAATGATTCATATCTCTATATACACTAGGCTGTGTTCACTATCATCATGGATCACAGCCCTATTAGTGTACAGTGTAGCTCAATGATAATCATATATACACTCTAGCTGTGTTCACTATCATGGATACACAGCCTAGTAGTGTACAGTGTAGCTAATGATATCATATATCTATATCACTAGCTGGTGTTCACTATCATGGATCACAGCCTAGTAGTGTACAGTGTTGCTCAATGATATCCTATATACACTCAGGCTGTGTTCACTATCATGGACAACAGCCTAGTAGTGTACAGTGTAGCTCAATGATCCTATGATATACACTAGGCTGTGTTCACTATCATGGATACACAGCCTAGTGACAGTGTACTTAATCGATATCCTATATAACACTAGAGCTGTGTTCACTATCATGGATACACAGCCTAGTATGTACAGTGTAGCTCAATGACTATCCATATATACACTAGGCCTGTGTTCACTATCATGGATATCACACAGCCTAGTAGTGTAGCAGTGTAGCTCAATGATTCATATCAATAACACTAGGCTGTGTTCACTATCATGGATACACAGCCTAGTAGTGTACAGTGTAGCTCAATGAATCTCTATATCACTAGGCTGTGTTCACTATCATGTATACCACAGCCTAGTAGTTGTACATGTAGCTCAATGATATCCTATATACACTAGGCTTGTGTTCACTATCATGGAACACCAGCCTAGTAAGTGTACAGTGTAGCTCAATGATATACCTATATACACTAGGACTGTGTTCACTATCATGGATACACAGCCTAGTAGTGTACAGTGTAGCTCAATGATATCCATATCATATACACTACAGGCTGTGTTCACTATCATGGATACACAGCCCTAGTATTGTACCAGTGTAGTCTCACTGATATCCATATACAACTAGGCTGTGTTTCACTATCTCATGGATACACAGCCTAGTAGTGTACAGTGTAGCTCAATGATTCATATATCCTATATACACTAGGCTGTGTTCACTATCATGGATACACAGCCTAGTAGTTACAGTGTCGCTCAATGATATCATATATTCACTAGACTGTGTTCACTATCATGGATCACATCCTAGTAGTGTACATGTAGCTCAATGATTACACACTATCATCATACTGACTAGTGTGTATCACTATCATGGATACCAGCCTATTAGTGTAAGTAAGCTCAATGATATCATAATCTATAAACTAGGCTGTGTTTCAATATCATGGATACACAGCCTAGTAGTGTACAGTAGCTCACGATATCATATATCCTATATACACTAACTGTGTTCACTATCATGGAATACACAGCCTAGTAGTTGTACAGTGTAGCTCAATGATATCCTATATACACTAGCTGTGTTCACTATCCTGGAACACAGCCTAGTAGTGTACAGTGTAGCTCAATGATATCATATCTATTACACTAGGCTGTGTTCACTACAGGATACACAGCCTAGTAGTGTAACAGTGTAGCTCAATGATATCCTATATACACTAGGTTGTGTCACTATCATGGATACACAGCCTAGTAGTTGTACAGTGTAGCTCAATGATATCATATATCATATACTACCTAGGCTGTGTTCACTATCATGGATACACAGCCTATAGTGTACAGTGTAGCTCAATAATATATTCCTATATACACTAGGCTTGGTTCACTATCATGGACTACACGCCTAGTAGTGTACAGTGTAGTCTAAATGCATATCCTATATACACTAGCCTGTGTTTCACTATCATGGATACAAGCCTAGTAGTGTACAGTGTAGCTCAATATTAGATATCCTATATACACTAGGCTGTGTTCACTATCATGGAACACCAGCCTAAGTCAGTGTACAGTGTAGCTCAATGATATCATATTCCTATATACACTAGGCGTGTTCACTATCATCGGATCCAGCCTAGTAGTGTACAGGTGTACTCATGATATCCTATATACACTAGGCTGTGTCCACTATCATGGATACACAGCCTAGTAGTGTACAGTGTAGCTCAATGATACACCTATATACACTAGGCTGTGTTCACTATCATGGATACACAGCCTAGTAGTGTACAGTGTACTCAATGAATATCATATCCTATATACACTAGTCTGTGTTCACTATCATGGATACACAGCCTAGTAGTGTACAGGTGTAGCTCATGATATCATATATCCTATATACCTAGGCTGTGTTCACTATCATGGATACACAGCCTAGTAGTGTACAGTGGTAGCTCAATGATATCCAATATACACTAGGCTGGTTCACTATCAATGGATACACAGCCTAGTAGTGTCATGTAGCTCAATGATATCCTATATACACTAGGCTGTGTTCACTATCATGGATACACAGCCTACTAGTGTACAGTCTGTATCTCATGACTATCCTATATACACTAGCTGTGTTCACTAGCATGGATACACAGCCTAGTAGTCGTACAGTGGGCTCAATGATATCGATAAGATATCCCCATGTACCTAGGCTCTGTTCACTATCATGGATACACACCTAGTAGTGTACAGTGTAGCTCAATGATATCATATACACTATACACTAGGCTGTGTTCACTATCATGGATACACAGCCTGTAGTGTACAGTTGTGCTCAATGATATCATCCTATATACACTAGGCTGTTTCACTATCATGGATACACAGCCTAGTAGTGTACACAGTGTAGCTCAATGAATCACATATATCCTAGACTAGCTGTGTTCACTATCATGGACCACAGCCTATTGTGTACAGTGTGCTCACATGATATCAATATCCTATATACACTAGCTGTTTCACCTATCATGGATCACAGCCTAGTATGTACAGTGTAGCTCAATGATATCCTATATTTACCACTAGGCCTGTGTTCACTATCATGGATACAGCCTAGTAGTGTACAGTGTAGCTCAATGATATCCTATATCACTACAGGCTGTGTCACTATCATGGATACACAGCCTATAAGTGTACAGTGTAGCTCAATGATATCCTATAATACACTAGGCTGTGTTCACTATCATGGATACACAGCCTAGTAGTGTACAGTGTAGCCAATGATACTATATCCTATATACACTAGTCAGTGTCTCTTCACTAATCTATCGGATACACAGCCAGTAGTGTACGTGTAGCTCATGATATCCTATATACACTAGGCTGTGTTTCACTATCATGGATACACAGCCTAGTAGTGTACATTTGTAGCTCAGATATCATATATCCTATACACCTAGCTGTGTTCTCACTATCATGGATACCACCCTAGTAGTGTACAGTGTAGCTTCATGAATATCCCTTATACCACTAGGCTGTGTTCACTACATCTGGATACACAGCCTAGTATGTAACAGTGTAGCTCAATGATACTCAATACCCACTACTGTGTTTCACTATCATGGATACACAGCCTAGTAGTGTGACAAGGTACAGCTAGGCTTAAGTGATCAATGATCCTATATACACTAGAGCTGTGTTTCATCATCATGATACACATCCTGCGTAGTGTACAGTGTAGCTAATATATCATATATCCATATACACGTAGGCTGTGTTCACTACATGGATACCAGCCTAGTAGTTTACACGTGTGCTCCATAATCTATATACACTAGACTGGTGCTTCACTATCATGGCATACCAGCCTAGTTAGTGTACAGGTGTAGCTATGATATCACTATATCCTATTCAACTAGCTGTTTTCACTATTCAATGGATACACAGCCTAGTAGTGTAACGAATCGTAAGCTCAATGAATCCTATTACAACCTAGGGCTGTGTTCCTATCCATGGAGCACACAGCCTAGTAGTGTACAGGTAGCTCAATATATCCTCTTCTCAAACTAGCTGTGGTTCACTATCATGGATACACAGCTAGTAAAGGTACAGTGTTCTCAGATGATATCATATCTATTACCTATGCTGTTTCACCTATCATGGATACACGATCTCGTAGCTGTACACTGTAGCTACTCAATATATCCTATATACACTAGGCTGTGTTTCACTATCATGGATACACACACTGTAGTGGTACAGTGTTAAGCTTCAATGATATCCTATATACATAGGCGGTGTGTCACTATCATGGATACCACGTCTAGTTAGTGTATCATGTAGTCCATGATATCCTATTATTACACTAGGCTGTGTTCACTATCATCCATCGATACCAGCCTAGTAGTGTACAGTGTAGGCTCAATGATATCTATAAATAACTAGGCTGTGTTCCTTCATGGAATACACAGCCTAGTAGTGTAACAAGTGTAGTCCAATGATATCATATATCCTATATACACTAACCGTGTTCACTATCATGGTACCAGCCTAGTAGTGTACTGTGTAGCTCACATGATATCCTATAAACACTAGGCTGTGTTCAACTACATGGATACCACAGCCTGTAGTGTACAGTGCTCGCTCATATGAATAACTCATATACACGTGTTTCACTACATGGAGACACGCCCTATTAGTGTACAGTGCAATACACTAATCTATATCATGGTGTATATCTATCACACAAGCCTAGTAGTGTACGTGTAGCTTACATGATATCCTATATACACTGCTGTGGTTCCTATCAATGATACACAGCCTAGTAGTTACAGTTCATTCTCAATGATATCCTATATACACTAGGCGTGTTCACTATCAGGATACACCTAGCCTAGTAGTGGTACCAGTGTAGCTCATGAACTATCATATATCATACCACTAGGACTGTTTTCTACTCATGGATACACAGCCTAGTGTGTACAGTGTACTCAATGATATCCCTATATACACTAGTCTGTGTTCAATATCATGGATAAAACACGCCTATAGTGTACAGTGTAGCTCAATGATATATAACCTATACTACTAGGCTGTGTTCACTATCATGGATACACAGCCCTAGTAGTTGTACAGTGTACCCGCTCACATGATTCCTATTATACACTAGCTTTGCTTCACTATATGGATACACAGCCTGTAGTTGTACAGTGTAGCCAATGATATCATATATCCTATATACACAGACGTGTTCACATATCATGGAGATCACAGCCTAAGTATGACAGTGTCGCTCAAATCATATCCTATATACACTAAGGTGGTGTTCACTATCATGGTACACAGCGAGCATGTACAGTGTACTCACTGATTCAATGATATCCTATATACACTAGGCTGTGGTCACTCTCATGGATACCAGCCTATGTAGTGTACAGGTAGCTTCAATGATATTCAGATCCCTATACTACCGATGCTGTGTTCCACTATCATGGATACCCAGCCTAGTAGTGTCTACAGTGTAGCTCAATTGAATATCCTTATCAACTAGCTGTGTTCACTATCCATGATACACACCTAGTAGTGTACAGTGTAGCTTCAATGAATCATAATATCCTATATACCCTGGCTGTGTTCACTAGCATGCGATACACCCTAGTACTGTACAGTGTAGTCTCACTGATATCCTATACTACACTAGGCTGTGTTCACTATCATGGATACACAGCCTGTAGTGTACACGTGTAGGCTCAATGATTACATATCCATATACACTCAGGCTGTGTTCACTACATGGATCACTAGCCTAGTAGTCGAGTGTAGCTCACTAGATATCATATATTCCCTATAATCACTAGGCTGGTGTTCCTATCATGGTACACAGCCTAGTAGTTACGTTAGGCTCAATTGATAGTATCCTATATACACTACGCTGTGTATCTATCATGGAGACACAGCCTAGTAGTGTCAGTGTAGCCTCAATGATATCCCTCATATTACACTAGGCTGTGTTCACTATCATGGATAACACTCCTAGTATGTACCATGTAGCTCAATGATATCATATCACTAATTACCTAGGCTGTGTTCACTATCATGGTTACACAGCCAGTAGTTATCAGTGTAGCTCAATGAATATTCCTATACTACACTAGGCCTGTGTTTCAATATCATGGTACACAGCCTCGTAGTGTAGCAGTGTACTGCAATGATATCATATATCCCTGATATACACTAGGCTGTTTTCATCTAATCAGTATACACAGCCTAGTCAGTGTACAGGTAGCTCAATATATCACCTATATACACTAGGTCCTGTGGTTCACTATCATGGATACACCAGCCTAGTGTTACTAGTATGTGCTACATGAGTATCATATTCCTAAACACTAGGCTTGTCTTCCATATCATAGATACACACCTAGTAGGGTGTACAGTGTAGCTCAATGATATCCTATATACCCTAGGCTTGTGTCCACTATCATGGCATACACAGCCTAGTAGTTGTACAGTGTAGCTCAATGATCTATATATACCTATATTACACTAGGTGTGTTCACAGAAAAAATCATGGATACACACGCCTAAGTTTACCAGTCTGTAGCTCAATGATATTCATATATCATAACACTAGGCTTTGTGTCACTATCATGGCGCCACAGCGTATGATAAGTGCCAGTTAGCTCAATTATATCATCATAATACACTATGTCTGTGTTCACATTCATGGATACACAGCCTATAGTCGTGTACAGTGTCAGCTCAATGATATCACTATATCCACTACAGGCTTGTGTTCACCTATCATCGGATACAACACGCCTAGTGTCCAGTCAGTTTAGCTCAATGATATCCTTATACACTAGGCCTGTGTTCACTATCATGGAATACCGCGCTAGGAGTTGGTACACGTGTCAGCTTAATGATCGTCCTATATACACTAGGCTGTGTTCACTACAGGATACACCAGCCTAGTAGTGTACATGTTAGCTCAATGATCATCATATATCCTATACATACACATGAACTGTGTTCACTACTCATGGGATACACAGCCTGAGTAGTGTACAGTGTCGACTCAATGATATCATAATCCTACACCGGCTGGTTCACTATCATGATACACACCAAGCTAAGTAGTGTACGTGTAGCCCCATGATATCATACTCGTATACACAATCCTATAGGTTGTATCACTATCATGGCTTACACAGCCTAGTAGTGTACAGTCGTGCTCAATGATATCCTAGACTACACTAGGCTGTGTTCACATCATGGATACACAGCCTAGTAGTGTATCAGTGTAGCTCTAATGATTATCACTATATACACTCAAGCTGTGTTCACTCTCATTGATACACCAGCCTAGTAGTGTCAACAGTGTAGCTTAATGATATCAAATCCCTATATACACTAGACTGTGTTCACTATCTGGATACACAGCCTATATTGTACAGTGTAGCTCAATGATTCTGATATCCAACCCTAGCGTGGTTCACTATCATGGATACACAAGCCTATTGTACAGTGTGCTCAATCGATATCATTATTAATACCCACTAGACTTGTTCACTTAACGATACACAGCCTAGTAGTTAAGTGTAGCTCTATGCATATCCTATATACCACTAGAGCTGTGTTCACTATATCATGGATACAAGGCCTAGTAGTGTACAGTGTAGCTCATATATCATATATACTATAACAATAGCCTGTGTCTTCACTTCAATGGATACACGCCAGTAGGTAAGTTGTAAGCTCATTGATATCTATATACACTAGCCTGTGTTTCACTATCAGGGACCACAGCCCTAGTAGTGTACATTAGCCTATAACGAATATCCCTATATACCTAGCTGTGTTCACTCATATCGATCACACAGCCTGTAGTGTACAGTGTAGCCTCAATGATATCCTATTTATACACTAGGCTTGTTCACATCATGGAGAACACAGCCTAGTAGTGTGCAGTTTGTAGTCTCAATGATACCTATATACACTAGCGCTGTGTTCACTATCCTGGATACACACCTACGTAGTGTAGTCATGTATCTATACAGGTGGTTCCCTAGCATGAACCAGCTGTATTCATCGTAGCATTTCCTTCTATATACTAGACTGTGTCACTATCATGGATACACACAGCCTAGTAGTGTACAGTGTAGCTCTATGATATCATATATAAAACATAACTGTGTTCCTATCATGGATACACAGCCCTAGTAGTGTAACAGAGTAACCTACTAGCTGTGTCAGCTCAATCGATACCTGATGCAGTGAAGCTCAATCATCCTATATACATATAGCTGTGTTCAACTATCATTGATTACACAGCCCTAGTTGTAAAACAGTGTAGCTCAATGAATATCCATATACACTAGGCTGTGTTCACTATCATGGATACACAGCCTAGTAGTGTACTGTGTAGCTCACTGAGTATCATTATACACTATACACTGCTGTTTCACTATCATGGATACACACCTAGTAGTCGTACAGTGTAGTCTAATGATATCCCTATCTACCCTACGCTGTTTCTTCACTATCATGGATACCCAGCCCCTATAGTGTTCCAGTGTAGCTCAAGATATCCATATATCATTCACTCAGCTGTGTTCACTATCATGGATACATAGCCTAGTTAGTGTACAGTGGCTCAATGATATCTCCTACTGACGACACCGCCCCCCCCACAAAATCCGCCAAACATCATGTCCCTCCCCCCTCCCTCCTCCCCCCACCGACCCCTCTAGGCCTGTCGTTCACCTAGCATGGACACACAGCCTAGTAGTTGTAGAGTGTAAGCTCTAATGAAATCATATACTCCTCATTACACTCGGCCTGTGTTCACTATCATCGGAATACACGCCTAGTAGTGTACACTGTAGTCAATTGATCTCCTTATGACAGCTAGGTGCTGTTGTTCCACTCATCCTGTATATCACAGCCTATGTGCGTACAGTTTAGCTCAATGATATCCTTATACACTAGGCGGTTTTCACCTATCAGCATCACAGCCTATGATGTCAGTGTAGCTTAATGATATCCTATATAACACTAGCCTATGTTTCACTATCATGGATACCGCCTAGTAGTGCTCAGTGTACTCAAGGATCTCATATATCCTATATACACAGACCTTGCTGTCCGTTCACTATCATGGATACCAGCCTAGTTAGTGTAAGTTAGCTCAATCTATATCATATAATCCCCTATATACACTAGGATGTGTGCCAATATCATGGATTACACACCTACTAGTGTACAAGTGTAGTCCAGGATATCCATATCGTCTATATAACTAGGCCTGGTTCAACCTATCATGGTAACACAGCCTAGTAGTGGTACAGTGAGCCTCACAATGACTATCCTAAATATCTACACTAGGCGCGTTCACTATCATGGATACACACCTAGTAGCTGTACCAGTGTAGCTCAATGCGATATCCTATATACACTAGCGCTGTGTTCAATATCATGGACACAAGCCTAGTAGTCTAGCGTGTACTCAATGATATCATATCATCCTATATACACTACGTCTGTGTTTCACTATCATGATACACATCCGTAGTATTGGACCAGTGCTAGCTCAATGATTACTCCTATATACACTATGCTGTGTTCACTATATGGATACAACAGCCTAGTAAGTGGTAACAGGGTAGCTCAATGATATCATATATCCTATTACACTAGGCTGTGGTTCACTTATCATGGATAACACAGCTATTAGTGGTACAGTGTACTCAATTATATCCTATAACCTAGGCTGCGTTCACTATCTATGGATACACAGCCTAGCTAGTGTACACGTGTAGCTCAATGATATCCTATACTACAACTAGGCTGTCTTCACTTCATGGGATACACAGGCCTAGTAGTGCTAACAGTCGTAGCTCAATGATATCCTCATACCTATATACACTCAGCTGTGTTCACTCATCCTTGATACACAGCCTAGTAGTGGTCCTGTAGCTCAATGATATCCTATATACACTAGCTGTGTCTCATATCATGGATACCATCCCTATAGTGTATCCGTGTCCTCAATGATATCAGATATCCTATATACACTAGGCTGTGTTTCACTATCATCGGATCACGCCTAGTAGTGTAACATGTATCTCAATGATCATCCTATATACACTAGCTCCTGTGCTGTTCACTATCATGGGATACACAGCCTGTAGTGTACAGCTGTAGCTCAATGCATCATATATCCGATATCCACTAGGCTGTGTTTCACTATCTGAAACACAGCCTAGTAGTGTACAGTGTAGCTCAACTGTATATCCTAATATACCCGAGGCGGTGTTCACTACCTCATAGGATCACACAGCAGTAACTGTAAACAGTGCAGCTCAATATATCATATATCCTATATACACTAGGCTGTGTTCACTACTCATGATACACAGCCCTAGATAGTGTACAGCAGTGTAGCTCAATCTATATCATATATCCTACTATCACTTGCCGTGTTCACTGATCAACTGGATTACACAGCGTAGTAGTGTACAGTGTAAGCTTCAACTGACTCCTATAACACTAGTCTGTGTTCCTACATGGATACACATCCTAGTAGTGGTACAGTTGTAGCTCATGAGAGCATTATCCTATATACACTAGGCTGTGTTCACTATCATGAGACACAGCAGTAGGGTACAGTGTAGCTCAATGATATCACTATATACACTAGGCTGTGTTCACTATCCTGGAAACCAGCCTATAGTGTCAGTGGTAGCTCACATGTATTATCCTATATAACACTAGGCTGTGGTTCACTACTCATGGATACACAGCCTATTCAGCTGTCAGTGTAAGCTTCAATGATATCCTTTATCTACACCTAGACTGGTTCACTTATCATGGATACACAGCCTAGAGGTCCAGCTGTAGCTCCATGATATCAATATCCTATATACACTGAACTGTGTCACTCTCAATGGATACACACCTCTATGTACAGTGTAGCTCAATCATATCCTATATCACCTAGGCGTGTTCACTATCATGGATACACAGCCTAGTAGTGTACACTTGTAGCTCAATGAATCCTTAAATCACTAGGCCGTGTGCAACTATCATGGTATGACAATCACTTAGTAGTGTATACACAGCGTATAGTTCAATATATCCTATTCACCACTATGGGAGGCTGTTCTCACTAATCATGATACACACGCCTATAGTGTACCATAAGCTCAATGATATCCTATATCACTAGCTCTGTGTTTCAATAGCATGGCATACACAGCCTAGTAGTGTACATTGTACTCACATGATATCATAGCTCCCTACTAGTACACTGGCGGTTTTCCTCTCATGTATACACACGCCTAGTACGTGTCAGTGTCTATCACTGATCATCCTATTACACTAGGCTGTGTTCACTAATCATGGATACACACCTAGTAGTGTACAGTGTAGCTCCATGATACATATATCTCATATACACTGGCCTGTTTCACGATCAGGGATACACAGCCTAGTAGTGTCTACACTGTACGCTCAATGATATCATATCTCCTATATACACTAGGCTGTGTTTCACTATCATGGATAACACAGCCTAGTAGTGTCTACATTGTCGCTCAATGATATCCTATATACAACTAGGCCTGTGTTTCACTATCCACTGGATACACGCCTAGTAGTCGTACAGTTAGCTCAATTATCATCCTATATAATCCCAGCTGTGTTTCCCTATCATGTATACACATCCTAGTAGTGTACAGTGGTAGCCTTCCAATGATATCAAATATCCTATATACCTCTAGGCTGTGTTCACTATCTGGATACCTACAGCCTAGTAGTGTACACGTTTAGCTGTAGCTCACATGATATCCCATATAACTCTCGGCTGTGTTTCAATTCATGGATACACCGCCTATAGTGTATCAGTTAGCCCTTCAATGATTCCATATATCTATATACACTAGGCTGTGTCACTATCATGGATACACAGCCTAGTAGTTGTACAGTGTTACTGCTCAATGATATCCTATATACACTAGTCTGGTATGTTTCACCTCATGGTACACGCCTGAGTGTAACATGTAAGCTCATGATTCATATATCCTATACTCCACGAGTAGGCTGTGTTTCACTATCATGGATCCACCTCCTAGTATGTACAGTGTACGCTCAATTATATCCTCTATACACTAGGCGGTGGTCATATCTGATACACAGCCTAGCTAGTGTACCATGTAGCTCAATATATCATTATCCTATACCTACACTAGGCTGTGGGCACTGATCATGGATACACGCCTAGTATGTAATGAGCTCATGAATCCAATATATCCTACTATACACTAGGCTGTGTTCACTATCATGGATACACAGCCTAGTAGTGTACAGGTAGCATGATATACTCAATATCCTATTATACACTCAGCGGTTCACCTTCATGGATACACACATCTTAGTCGTAACCGTGATAGCCTCAATGATAGCCTATAATAAACTACGAACTGTGTTCACTATCATGGATACACAGACCCCTAAAGGTAAAGTGTCCGTCGTACCAAGTCAATGATATCATAATATCTATATACACTTCCTAAGATCTGTTTTCACTATCATGGTTACACAGCCTAGTAGTGGGGTACAACAGTGTTAGCTCTGATATCCTATATACACTAGGCTGGGTCTCACTATCATGGATTACACACGCCTACGTAGTGTTAACGTGTAGCTCAATGATATCATATATACACTATACTGTGGTCACTATCACTGATACACAGCCTAGGACTGTACAGTGTAGCTTCATGATATCCTATATACCTAGACTCGTGTTTCACCTATCCTGGATACACCAGCCTAGTATGTACAGTGTAGCTCAAGAACCATATATACACTCAGGCTTGTTCACTTCTCTTGATCATAGCCTATTAGTGTACAGTGTAGCTCAATGATATCAGTATATACCACTAGACTGTCGTTCACTATCATCGCGATACACAGCCTAGTAGTGTAAGTGTAGCTTAATTGATATCCTATTACCCTAAGACTTGTGTTCACTTCAATGATACACAGCCTAGTAGTGTAAACAGTGTATCTCAATGATATCCTTATACACTAGCTGTGTTCACTATCATGGATACCAGCCTAGTAGTGTACAGTGTAAGCTCCAGATACTCATAATATTACACTAGACTGTGTTCACTCATCCTGGATCACAGCCTAGTAGTGTACAGTGTAGCTCAATGATCTCCATATATACACTGACTGTGTTCACTATCATGGACTACACAAGTCCCTAGTAGTGTAGCAGTGCGTAGCTCAATGATATACTATATACCTAGGCGGTGTCACTCCTGGAAACACAGCCTAGTAGTGTACAGTGTAGCCTCAATGATATCCTTATACATGCCTAGGCTGTATTCTCTAGTCATTTGATCACAGCCTAGTACGTGTTATCAGTGTACTCACTGATATCCTTTATACACCTAACTGTGTTCACTATCATGGATCCACGCCCTACTAGTTGTACAGTGTACAGCTCAATGATTCATATATTCTATATACACAGGCTGTGTTCACTACATGGATACACAGTCCTAGTAGTGTCAGTGTCAAGCCAATGAGTCCTATATACACTAGGCTGTTTTCCACTAATCATGCGATACACAGCCCTAGCTAGTGGTACAGTGTAGCCCTCAATGATATCCTATATACCACTAGGGCTGTGTTCCTATCATGATACCAGCTTAGTATGTACAGTGTATTTAATGAGTTATCCAACATACACTAGGCTTGTGTCAACTATCATTGATACACAAGCCTAGTAGTCTTACAGTGTCAGCTCATGCTATCCTATACTACACTGCTTGTTCAATATCACTGGATACCCAGCCTAGTATTGACAGGTAGCTCAATGATATCATATATCCTATATACCACTGGCGTTTCACGATCCATGGATTACACAGCCTAGCGCGTATACCCAACTGTGCAATGATTCATAACACGAGGCTGTGTTCACTATCATCGATACACAGCCTAGTACGTGCACGTGTAAGCTCCAATGAACATATCATTATCCTATACTACACTAGGCTGTTTCACTCATCATGGACTACACAGCCTAGTATTGTAACAGTGTAGCTCAATGATATACATCTATCCTATATACACTAGGCTGTGTTCACTATCCTGGAGATCCAGCCTAGTAGTGTACCAGTGTAGCCCAATGATATCCTATATACACTAGGCTGTTTCACTATCATGGCATACTCCTAGTAGTGTACAGTGTAGCTAATGATATCATATATCCTCTATCACACTAGGCTTGTTCACTATCATGGATACACAGCCTATAAGTTACAGTGTAGCTCATGATATCCTATATACACTAGCTTGTGTTCACTATTCATGGACACACCACAGCCCTAGTATGTACAGTGTAGCCAATGATACTCATATATCCGATTACTAGGCTGTTGTTCACTATCATGGATACCCAGCCTAGTCCTGTACAGTGTATGCGCACTGATATCCTATATACACTAGGCTGTGTTCACTATCACTGGACACACAGCCTATAGTGTCAGTGTACCTTCAACGATATCACTAATCCTATATACCACTAGGCTGTGTTCACTATCACCATGGATCACACAGCCTAGTAGTGTACCCGTGTAGCTCTCAATCATATCCTATACTACACTAGGCTGTGTTTCACTCTCCATGGACACACAGCCTAGTAGGGTAACAGTGTAGCTCAATGATATCCTATATCACTAGGCTGTGTTTCACTATCATGCGACACCATCCCTAGTATGTCTACAGTGTATCTCAATGATCTCATATATCCGATACTACCTAGGGTCTGTGTTCACTACATGGATACCATCCTAGTAGTAGTCGCGCCTGTAGCTCAATGCACTATCCTATATTACACTAGGCTGTGCTTACACTATCATGGACAACCTGAGCCTAGTCGTCGTACAGTGTACCTCAATGAATATCAATACCCTATATACACTGCTGTGATCACTATCATGGATCACAGCCTAGTAGTGTCCCAGTGTCGCTCAATGACTCATCATATATCCTATATACCCTAGGCTGTGATACACTGCATGGATACACAGCTAGTCGTTGTAAGTGTAGCTCAATGATATCCTATATACACTAGGCGGCTGCTGTTCATATCCATGGGACACACAGTCCTAGTAGTGTACGTGTAGCTCAATATATCATATATCCTATATACACTACAGGCTGTGTTCATATCATGGATACACAGCCCTAGTAGTGTACGTGTAGCTCATGATATCTATATCCTATATACACATGCCTGTGATCACTATCATGGAATACACAGCCTTTAGTTCTTACAGTTAGCTCATGATTCCTATATACAACTAGGCTGTGGTCCTATCATGGTACACAGCCTAGCTATTGTCGTACAGTGTAGCTCAATGATATAATATATCCTATATACACTAGGCTGTGTTCACTATCATAGGATAACACACCTAGTAAAGCTGTACGTGTATTCTCAATGATATCCGATACCTAGGCTGTGTTCACGCTCTGGACACACCTAGTAGTGTTACAGTGGTATCTCAATGATATCATAATCCTATATACACTAGGACTTTGTTCACTCATCATGGCGATAACAGCCCATTAGTGTCAGGCCGAGCTCATGATATCCTATATACACTAGCTGTGTTCCTATCATGGATAACTCCTAGTATGTACAGTGTAGCTCTTGATTCCTATATACCCTAGTCTGTGTCTCACCTATCATCGACAACAGCCTAGTAGTGTACAGTGTATCCTCAATGATATCTATATCCTTATACACTAGGCTGTTGTTCAATATCATGTGCACACGCCCTAGTAGTTTACATTGTAGCTCAATGATATCATATAATCTATTATACACTCAGCCTGTGTTCACTATCATGGATTACACAGCCTAGTCGTGTACACTTGTAGCTCAATGATATCCTATATACACTAGGCTGATGTTCACTACTCATGGGCTACACAGCCTAGTAGTGCTACATTGTAAGCTCAATGATATCCTTACTACACTATGCTGTGTCATATCAGGATACAACAGCCTATTGTGTACAGTTAGCTCAATGATATCATCTATTCCCCTATTATACCTAGGCTGTTTTCACTATCATTGATACACAGCCTAGCAGTGTACGTGTACTCAATGATATCCTATATACCTCAGGCGGTGTGTCCCACTATCATACGATACACAGCTATAGTGTACACGTGTCAGCTCAATGAATATCATACTCCTATATACAATTCGGCTGCTGTTTCACTATCCTATGGTCGATACCAGCCTAGTAGTGTACAGTGGAGCTACTGATATCATATTCCTATAGTCACACTAGGCTGGTTCACTATCATGATCACATCCTAGTATGTACAATGTACTCAAGTATCCTATATACACCTTAGGCTGTGGTTCACCACTTCATGGATACCAGCCTAGTGTGTACACGTAAGCTCAATGATATCTATAATACACTAAGGCTTGTGTTCTCACTATCATCGGATCCACCAGCCTAGTAGTGTACACGTGTAGCTCAATGAGATCATAATAATCCTATACCACAGGCTGTGTTCACTATCATGGATCACAGCCTAGTAGTGTACAGTGTAAGCTCAATGATATCCTATATACACCACTAGGCTGTCTTCATATCTGGGATACACAGCCCTAGTATGCCCGTGTACCTCATGATACACATATATCCTATATACACTATTCTGTGTTCACTATCAGATACATCAGCCTAGTAGACCTGTCGCAGTGTACTCAATATCACATCCTATATACCCTAGTCAGTGTTCACTATCATGGGCTCCACAGCCTATAGTGTTAACAGTGGTCAGCCAAGATATCAGAGATCCTACTATACACTAGCCTGGTCTCACTATCATGGAGACCCAGCCGAGTAAGTGGTACAGTGGAAGCCATGATAATCCTCAGAGACACGAGGCGGTCGTGCACGGCAGGGATACACATCTAGTTAGTGGTCACAGTGGCGCCTCAATGATATCCTATATCCTATATACACAGCTGTGGTTCACTATCATGGCTACACAGCCTATAGTGTATCAGTGTACTCATGGATCTATATCCGCATAACCTAGGCCAGGCTGTGTTCACTATCATCGGATACACAGCGTATCAGTGTACAGTTAGCTCCAATGATATCCTATATACACTAGGCTGTGTTCACTATCATTGCGTACCACAGCCTAGTATTGTACATGTATGCTCAATGATCTCATATATCCATATACACTAGGCTGTGGTTACTCAGCATGGATACCGCCTAGCAGTCTCCCCCCGCCTCCCCTCCCCCGCCCCCCGCCGCCTACCCCCCAACCCCGCCCCTACCATCCCCACCCACTCCGCTCCCCACCCTCCCCCCCCCCCCCACCCCCGCGGCCCCCTCACCCCACCACCAGTTAGCTTCATGATATCCTATATACACTAAGGCTGTGTTCACTATCACTTGAAACACACTCCTATAGGCGTTACTTCGTAGCCTCATGAATATCCTATATACACTAGGCTGTGTTCACTATCATGGATACACAGCCTAGTATGTGACAGGTAGCCCACTGATACTCCTTTATACACTAGAACTGTGTGTACCTATCATGGATCACACAGCCTAGTAGTGTACAGTGGTAAGCTCAATGATAGTCATATATCCTACTATAAACTAAGTCTGGTTCACTATCATGGATACACACGCCTAGTAAGTGTACAGTGTAGCTCACATCATATCCCTAGTAATACACTAGGCTGTTGTTCACTATCATTGATACACATCCTAGTAGTGTACAGTGTACCCTCAATGACATCCTAAATACACAGGCTCTTGTTCACTATCATGGATACACGCTTAGTAGTGTACAGTGTAGTTTCAATGATACCCTATATAACACTAGGGCTGTGTTTCACTATCATGGATACCACAGCCTAGTATTGTACATGGAGCCACCTCACTATATCCCTATATACACTAGGCTGTGGGTCAATTCATGATACACATCTATGTGTACAGTGTAGCTCAATGATACATATATCCTATACACCAGGCTGTGTTCTAGCTGGATAACACAGCCTAGTCTATTGCAGGGTAGCTCCACTGATATCCTATACATACCTAGCTGTCGTTCACATATCATGGATCACACCCTAGGAGTGTACAGTGTAGCTCAGATTCATATTCACCTATATCCACTAGGCGTGTTCACTATCATGGATAACCACACCTAGGAGTGTACTGTAGCTCAATGATATCAATATCCTATACACTAGGCTTGTGTTCACTATCATGGATACACATCCTAGCTAGTGTACAGTGTAGCTCATGATATCCTATCTACCTAGGATCTTTGTTCACTATCATGGATACACAGCCTAGTAGTGCTACACGTGTAGCTCAATGATATCCTACTATTCACACTAGGCTGTGGCTTCGCACTACTATCACTGCATGGACCACAGCCTAGTGTGTACAGTGTAGCTCAATGATATCAATAACTATCCATATACACTAGGCTGTGTTCCTATCATGGAACACCCTCCTAGTAGTGTACATGTGCTCATGATATCCTATATATACACTCTGGCTGTGTTTTCAATACTCATGATACACAGCCTCAGTAGTGTCTCAGTGTACCTCAATGCATATCATAATCTCCTATCTACACTAGGCTGTGTTCACTATCATGATACACAGCCTAGGGTGTACAGTGTAGCTCAATGATATCTATATACCCTAGGTCTGTGTTCACTATCATGGATCCCACCTATTCTGGGACAGTGTAGCTCAATTATATCATATACCTCTATACCCTAGGCTTGTGTTCACTATCATGATACACAGCCTAGTAGTGCTACAGGTAGCTCAATGATCCCCTATATCACTAGGCTGTGTTCACTATATGATAACACAGCCTAGTAGTCCCCTCGTAACGTGTAGCTCAATGATATCCATACGATCCTATGACTACACTAGCTCTTGTTCACTAGTCATGGATCACAGCCTAGTACTGTACATGGTAAAGGCCTCAATGGGATCTCATATTCCTACTATACACTAGCCTCGTTTTCAACTATCATGGATACCCAGCCTAGTAGTGTACGATGTAGCGCAATGATATCAATATCCTATATAACAACTAGACTGCTGTTCACTAATCATGGATACACATCCTAGTATGTTACAGTCTGTAGCTCAATGACATCCTATATAAACTTAGACTGGTTCCCCTATCATGGATACAACATTCCTAGTAGCTGTACAATAGTAGTAGCTCACTGATATCATATATCCTATATACACTAGACTGTGTTCACTATCACTGGTTACACCTGCCTAGTAGGTACGTGTCACTCAATGATATCCCTATATACACTAGCTGTGTCTCACTATCTGGATCACGCCTAGTAGTGTACATGTTAGCTCATGATATCATATATACACAGATTGCGTTTCACTATCATGATACCAGCCTAGTAGGTACAGTGTAGGCTTATGATTCCATCTACACTACGACTGTTTTCACTATCTGGATACACATCCTAGATAGTGTAAGCAGTGTCAGCTCAATGATATCCTATTACCACTAGGCCCTTGGTTCCACTATCATGGATACATAGCCTAGTCCGTGTAAAGTGCTAGCTCACATGAATTCAGTATATACACTAGACCTGTGTTCACTATCAATGGCTGATACACAGCCCGTAAGTGTTAGAAGTGTAATCTTATATGAATCCTATATCACTAACTGTGTTCACTTCAGGGATACATCACCTCAGTACGTGTTAACAGCTACTCAATGATTCATCCTATACCCTACACTAGGCTGTGTCACTATCTGGATACACAGCCTGTATTGTACAGTCGTAGCTCAATTATATCATATATACCACTAGACTGTTTCACTAAATCATGATAACATCCTAGTAGTGTACAGTGTAGCTTAATGATCTCCTATATATCCACTAGACTGTGTTCACTTCATCGGATACCCAGCCTAGTAGTGTACAGTGTAGCTCAATGATATCCCTATATACACTGGCTGTGGTTTCCCTATCATTGAAACCACCACCTGTAGTGTCCAGTGCTAGCTCAATTCGATATCTCCTATATACATAGGCTGTCGTTCACTATCAGGATACACAGCCTAGTAGTGTTACCATTGTAAAGCTCAACTGATATCCTTTATAACACTGACCTGTGTTCCCTATCATGGCATACACAGCCTAGTAGTGTAAGTGTAGCCAGTGTAATGATATCATATCCTATATACACCAGGCTGTGTTCACTATCATGGATACACAGCCTAGTAGTGTACAGTGTAGCTCAATACATCCCATATACAACTACGACTACTGTGTCCACTATCAGGACTACACAGCCCTAGTAGTGTAGCAGTGTAGCTCAATGAATATCCTACTACACGAGGCCTGTGTTCACTATCATGGTATACACAGCTTATAGTGTAATGTAGTCTAAATGATATCCATATACACTAGGCTGTGTTCACTCTCATGGATACACAGCCCTAGTAGGTACAGTGTAGCTCAATGATATCCTATATACACTAGGCTGTGTTCCAATACTCATGGAACACCCCTAGTAGTTACATGTAGCTCAATGATATCATATATCCTATATACACTAGGCTGTGTTCAAGGGCTCACCTACTCATACTGGGAGACCTCCAGCCTATTACGTGTATCCAGTGTAGCTCAATGATATCCTCATCCACTAGCTGTGTTCACTATCCAGGATACCCAGCCTAGTAAAGTGTAAGTGTAGCCTCAATCATATCATCTTATCCTATATCAACTGAGGCGTGTTCACTATCATGGATCACCAGTCTAGTAGTGTACAGTGTATCTTCAATGATAGCCTATATACACTAGCTGTTGTTCACATATCATTACCACACAGCCTAGTAGTGTACAGTGTCGCTCAATGATATCATATATCCTATTACACTAGGCCGTTCACTAATCATGGATACACAGCCTAGTCGTGTACAGTGTAGCTCACTGATATCCTATATACACTAGGCTGTGTTCCTATCATGGCGACCCACAGCCTAGTAGTGTACAGTGCCATAGAGCTCAATGATCAATATATCCTCTTATACACTAGCTGTGGGTAATCACTATCATGGATCACCCAGCCTAGTAGTGTACAGTGTAGCTCAATGAATATCCATAACTAAGGCTGTGTTCACTATCAATAGCACACACTCCTAGTAAGTTGTACAGTGGAGCTCAATGAATCCTAATACCTAGGCTGTGGGGCACTATCCATGGACACCACAGCTAAGTAGTGTACAGTGTGAGCTCAATTATATCATATTATCCTATATACACTCGGCTGTGTCACTATCATCATAGGATACACGCCTAGTAGTGTACCATGTAGCTCAATTATATCCTATATACACTAGCTGTGTTCCCAATTTCATCGGAACACAAACACGAGCTATGATGATACAGTGTAGTCTCAATGTATCATATATCCTATACTACACTCAGGCTTGCTTGATCACTATCATTGTGATACAAGCCTAGTAGTGCTACAGTGACTCAATGATATATCAATATATTCCTATACCTACACTAGGCTGCTGAACCCTATCATGGATACCCATCCTATAGTGTACCTTTGTTAGCTCATAAGGATATCCTCATATACACCGGGCTGTGTTCACTATCCATGGACACCCAGCCTATGTATCTACAGTGTAGCCTCAACTGACTATCATATATTCACTATATAGACCTAGGCTGTGTTTTCAATATCATGATACACCAGCCTCGTAGTGTACACGTGTGCAGGTACGCCCTCAACTGATATCATAACTCCTATCTACCTACGGCCTGTGATCCACTCATCATGGATACCAGCCTAGTAGTTTACAGTGTGCTCAATGATATCCTATATGCACTCTGTAGAGTCTGGTGACTTCACTCTATCATGGATACACACGCACTAGTAAGTGTACAGTGTAGCCAATTTCAATGATATCATATATCCCTATATACACTATGCTGTGTTTCACTATCATGGATACACACATCCACCATGTATGTGTACAGTGTAGCTCAACTGAAGATCCGAATACACCGAGGCCTGCTGTTCATACCATGGCTACACACAGCCGAGAGTGTACCAGATGTAGCTCAATGAATATCCCCCACCCGTCCCTTCGCATATCATATCCTATACTACACAGGCTGTGGTCACTCGATCATGCGCATCACACCTTGTAGTGCGTACAGTGTAGCTCAATGATATCCTCTATACACTAGGTCTGTGTTCACACTATCCTGGACACACAGCCAGTAGTGTACAGTGTCAGCCTCAAGGATATACCTAATACACTCCATGGCTGATTCACTATCCATGGATACCACAGCCTAGTAATCTTTCAGTGTAGCTTAATGATCCCTATATACACTAGGCTATGTTCACTATCATCGTACACAGCCTAGAGTGTACCATTGTAGCTCAATGCAAATATTCATCTATTCCTATATACACCTCAGACTGTGTTCCACTATCATGGATACACCAGCCTAGTTAGTGTAAGTGTAGCCTAAGATATCATCATCCTAACTATACAGCTAGGCTGTTGTTCAACTATCATGGATACACGCCTAGTAGTGTCAACAGTGTAGCCTCATTGATATCCAATCATATACTCTACTATCCACTCAGGCCTGTGTCCACTAGCGGGATATCACCAGCCCATTAGTGTCAGCGTGTAGCTCAACGATATCCTACATATACACATACACTACGAGCTGTGTTCACCTTCATGGAGTACACGAGCCTAGTATTGTACAGTGTAGCTCAATGATATCCTACTATACACTCGGCGTGCTCAATAACATTGCGATAACCATCCTAGTGTGTACAGTGCATGCTCAATGCATATCATATATCCTATATACACAGGCGTGTTCACCTAATCATGGATACACAGCCTAGTAGGTACAGTGTAGCTCATGATACTCCATATACACTCAGGTTGTGTCCACTATCATGGATACAACAGCTACCGTAGTGGACAGTGTGCTCAATGATATCGCTACTTACACTAGGCTTGTTCCCTATCATGGATACACAGCCCTAGTAGTGGTCAGTGTACTCAATGATATCCATATATCCCTATATACCTAGGTCTGTGTTCACTAGCATGGATACACAGCTAGTAGTGTACACAGTGTAGCTCAATGTACTCCTATATACACTCAGGCTGTTTTTCAATATCATGGATACACAGCCTAGTATGTACCTGTAGGCTCAATGATATCATATAGTCCTATATCACGTTACCTGTGCTTCACTCATTGGATACCAGCCTAGTACTGTCAGTGTATCTCAATGATAAGTCCTATACTACACTAAGTCTGTGCTCACATACTCATAGGATACACAGCCAGTAGTGTATCGTGTAGCTCAATGATCTCATATATCCATATACACTAATGGCCTGTGTTCACTATCATCGGATACACATCGCGGATGTACCGTGTAGCTCAACGACTATCCTATCATACACTAGGCTGTGTTCACCTATCACGGTAACACCTAGTAGTGGTACAGTGTCGCTCAATATGCATATACTTCCTATATACACTAGGCTGCTGTTCACTATCCAGATTGGATACACGCCTAGTGTGTACAGTGTGTAGCTCTGATATATCATCCTATAACATAGGCATGTTGTTCAACTATCATCGGATCACGCCTAGTAGTGTACAGTGTAGTCCTCAATGATATCATATACTATATCACTAACTGTGTTCACTGATCATGGTACCCAGCCTAGTAGTTACAGTGTTAAGCTCATGATATCCATATATCCTATATACCAACTACGGACCTTGTTCACCTATCATGGTATCACCCTAGTTAGGTGAAACTACATGTGATATGAACTCATACTCCATATACACTAGGCTGTGTTCACTATCATGGATACACAGTTCCCTAGTAGTGTACAGTGTAGTCTCAATGATTATCCATATACACCTAGTGTGGCTCCACTACAGGATACCACCCCTATTAGTGTACGATGTAGCTTCAAGATATCATATATACACTAGATCTGCTGTTTCCCTATCATGGATACACGCCTGTAGTGAGCAGTGTAGCTCAATGATATCATATATCCTATATACACTAGACTGGTGCTTCCACCTCATAGGATACACAGCCTAGGTAGTGTTACAGTGTAGCTTCATATATGTCATATCCTAAATACACCAGGCGTGTGTCACTATCCAATGGATACACAGCTAGTCAGTGTACGAGTGGTACGCTCATATGATATCCTAGAATCACACTGAGCTGTCGGTCACTATCATGGGGGGATACACAGCTAGTAGTGTACAGTGCTAAGTATTCATATAATCCTAGATACCACCTAGCTGTGTCATATCATGGGATACACGCATAGTAGCTGTTACAGTCGTAAGCTCAATGATATCCGATATAACACTAGGCGTGTTCATTTATATGACACACAGCCTAGTAGTGTCCATGTAGCTCAATGATATCATATATCCTATACTACACTAG
>JAACNH010000477.1:3656-145383 GCA_019447015.1 Hymenochirus boettgeri | reverse complement strand
CTAGTGTAGTATAGGATATATGATATCATTGAGCTACATGACAACTACTAGGCTGTGTGTCCCATATATGGAACACAGTCCTGAGTGTATCATGGGATATCATTGAGCTACACTGTACAGTACTAGGCGTGTATCCTGATAGTGAACAGCAGCTAATGTATATCTAGGATATCATGAAGCTAGCACGTAACACTACTAAGCTGTGTTATCCCCATGATAGTTGAACGACAGCTAGTTTATATAGGAATCTATTGATATCTGATCTACTGACGTACACTGACTAGGCTTGTTGCCCATTGGAGTAGTGAAACACATCGCCTAGTGGTATAGGATATATATGAGCTACACTGTACACTACGAGGCTGTGTACCCGTATAGTGTGAACACAGCGTCTAGTGTATATAGGATATCTGATATCATTGAGCGTACCTGTCACTACAGCTGTGTATCCATGATAGGTGAAACACAGTCTAGTAGTAAGGATATCATTGAAGTCTAGCATGGTACACTAATAGGGGCGTTTATCCATTATCAGTCCAAGCCTAGTGTTATAGGATGATATCATTGAGACTACAGACTGTACACCTACTAGGGCTGTGTTACCCCCATGATAGTGAACACAGCCTAGTGTCTATGGATATGATATAGAGTACAACTGTAGCCTACTAGGCGTGATGTCCCATGATAGGTGAACACAGGCCTAGTGTATATAGGATATATGATATCACTTGAGGCTAACACTGAACTACTAGTGCTTATCTAGATACATGGATCACAAGGAAGTGTATATAGGATCATATATCAGTTGAGGACTACACGTACACTACCTAGGCGTTGATCCATGATATGTGAACACAAGCCTAGTTATATAAGGATGATGATATCAGTGAGCTAGACACTGTACACTACTAGGCGTGTTCCAACTGGATAGTGAACAGCATCCTAGTGTAATATAGAGATATCATATTGAGCACAGCTGTACACGACTAGGCTGTGTATCCATGAGTAGGTGAACACAGCCTAGATGGTATATTAGGAATAGATCGTTGAGCACACTAGCATCACTGCGATGTGTAGTCCATGATAGTGAACACATGCCTAGTGTATATGGATATGAGATCATTGAGCTACACGATACACTACTAGGCTGTGTGTCCTATGAATAGTCGACACAGCCAGTTAATGTACTATAGTGAGCTATAACTATCATTAGATAACACGTACTAGGCTGGTGGATCCATGATAGTGAACACAGCTACGTGATTATAGGAATATGATATCATTGAGCCTACAGTACATACTAGGCTGTGTAGTCCTGGATATGTGAAACAGCCTAGTGTATATAGGATACATCATTGAGCTACACTTGTACACCTAACTAGCGTGACCATGCTATGTGAACACAACGCTAAGGTATATAGGGAATATGATATCATTGGAGCTACACTGACACTACTAGGCTGTGTTCCATGATAGGAACAAGCCTAGTGTAAGTACGATATCATTGAGCACACTGTCACACTACTAGGCTGTTGTATCCATGATAGTGGACACAAGCCCTAGTGTAGATAGGATTAGTATCATGAGACTAACTGTACACTACTAGGCTGTGTATCCTGATAGGTGAACACGCCTGTATATATGGAGTCATATGTATGGGCATAGCATGCTGTACAACTACTAGATTGTTATCGCATTTATTGAGCACGCCTAGTGTATAGTAGGTTAATGATCATTGAGCACACTGTAACAACTACTAGGCTCGTGTTATCCCTGAAGTGAACACAGCCTAGTGTATGTAGGATATGTAGGATATCGATATGTAGCTTCCCTGACCTAACCTGTGTGCCTAGTGTGATAGTTACCGCATTAGTGGAACACAGGCCGAGGGTAGTAAGTATATATTGGATATCATGAGTACTCTGTGACACTACTAGGCTGTGTATCCATGATGTTGAACACAGCCTAGTGTATATTAGGATAATGATATCTATGGCTACACTTACACTACTAGGCTGTGTATCCATGATATGTGAACACAGCGCAGGTGTATAGAATAGATGATATTTGCATTGACTTAACACTGTACACTGACTAGTGCTGTGTACCATATAGTGAACACAGCCTAGTTGTATTGGATATCATTAAACTACACTAAACTACTAGCTGTGTATCCTGGATAGTGAATCAGCCATGGAGTGTACTTAGGTATATCTCTTGAGCTACACTGTACACTACTGGCTGTGTGATCCAGGATAGTGAACACAGCCTAGTGTATAGTAGGACAGTCATTGTGTGGAGGCTACACTGTACACTACAAGGGCTGTGATCGCATATGAGTGAACACAGCCTGTGTAGTATGGATATGATCATTGACCGATACAGTGGACCTGATAGTGACAGTAGGTATAAAGATATCATTGAGCTACATCTGTTACACTCTACAGGCTGGTGTACCATGGTATAGTAAATCCGCCTCGTGTATCTAGGATCTTCAGTTGAGCTACACTGTACACATACATAGGTGGATGTGTTTCCATGATAGTGAAACACAGCTATTGATATAGATATAGATACATTGAAGCTACACTGTACACTACTAGGCGTGTGTATCCATGATGAGTGACACAATTCAGGTGCATATAGATATCATTGAGCTACACTGTAACACTACTAGCGTGTGTATCCATGATGATGAACACAGTCCGTAGGTGTAAGTTATGATATCATTGAGGCGTACCACACGTGTACACACGAGGCTGGTGTATCCATGATATGAACACAGCCTAGTTATATAGGAATATATATATCAGTTGAGCTAACACTGTACACTACATAGGCTGTGCTATCCATGATAGTGAACACAGTCCCTGTGTATATGAGGATATCCTTAGAGCTACAAAGTTACACTATGGATGGCTGTATCCATGATAGGGTTCAGACAGCCAGTGCTAGTTAGAATATATTGATATATCATTGAGCTACACTGTAGCACTACCTAGGCTATGTATCCAATGATAGTGACAGCAACCTAGTGTATATAGGTACGTACATTGAGACTACACTGTATACACGACTATGTGTCGTGTTCCGATAATGGGAACACAGTCTAGTGTCATATAGGATATCATTAGCTACATGTCACCTACTAGGCTGGTATCCTGATGATAGTGAACACAGTCCGAGTGATATAGATATATGATATCAATGGAGCTCACACTGTACACTACTAGCTGTGTGATCCATGGATAGTGCCCACACGCCTAGTGTAATTAGGATTCATTGACTCCACGTACACTATACTAGAGTGTGTGCTAATGATAGTGAACACACGTCCTTATTGTGTATGGATATATGATTCATTGAGCTACCTGTACACTACTAGGCTGGTGATCCATGATAGTGACCACAGTCGAGTGTATAAGTAGGTATATTGATCATTGAGCTATGCACCTTTACACTACTAGGTGTGGTCGTCCATGATATGAACACAGCTCTAGTGTAATATAGTGATATCATTGAGCTACACTGTTACACTACTAGGCTGTGTATCCATGTTAGTGAACGACGCCTTAGTGTATTAGGATATATGATACATTGAGCTTAACTGTACACTACTAGGCTTGTGGTAACTGATATGTGAACAACCAGCCTAGTGTATATAGGATTAATATCATTGAGTACACTGTTACACTACTAGCTGAGTACCATGATAGTGACACACGCCTCTAGTGTTAGATCGATATGATTGAGCTACACTTACACTACTAGCTGGGTTATCCTGATAGTGGAACCACGCCTAGTGATAGATATTAGATATCATTGAGCTCCTGTACACTACTAGGCTGGTATCTCCAGTATGATAGGTGAGCCCTTGAACACAGACTAGTGTATATATGGATATTGATATCATTGAGCTACACTGTACACTAGCGTCGTGTTCCATGATAGGAACACAGCCTAGTGTATATATGATGATCATTGACTCACACTGTACCTACTAGGCTGGTATCCATGAAGTGAACACAGCCTAGTGTATATGAGATATCATTAGAGCTACACTTACACTATAGTGCTGTGTATACCATGATAGTGAACACAGCTCAGTGTAGATAGGTATATATTCATTGAGCTACACTGCTACACTATCCTAGGCTGTGTAGTCCTGATAGTGGACACGTAGTCGAGTTGTATATGGGATGATAGTTGAGCTACACTGTACACTACAGGCTGTGTATCCATGATAGTGAACACAGCCTGTGTATATGATAGAATCTTCATTGGCTACACTGTACCTACTAGGCTGTGTATCCATGATAGGTGAACCAGCAGTGTTATAAGGATATAGTGTACTCTTACTAATGGTAACACTACTTAGGCTGTGTATCCAGTAGTGACACAGCCTAGTGTATATAGGAGATATGATCATTGAGCTACACAAAGGTGTAACACTACTAGGGTGTTATCCATGATAGTGAAACACAGCCAGTGTATATAGGATATCATGAGGCTACACTGTCACTACTAGCTGGGTATCCGATGATAGTGACACAGTCCTAGTGGATCTATAGGATAGAATCATTAGAGCTACACTGTACACCTACTAGTGATGTTATCATGATTAGTGAACACAGCCTAGTGGTTATAGATATATTGAGCTACGACTGTCACACACTACAGGCGTGTATCCATGATAGTGACACAGCCTATGTAGGTATATAGGATAATCATTGACTACTAGTTAACACGTACTGAGTGATGATCCCTGAAGTGAACAGGTAGTGATATTAGGATTCATTAAGACTACACTTACACTTACGGCTGTTTCAGTCCATTGATAGTGAACACAGTCTAGTGTATATACGGATCATGTTGAGCTAGCACTGTACACGACTAGGCTATGTATCCATGAAGTGAACACAGCTAGTGGTAATAGGATATCATTGATCATTGACAGCTCTGTACACTATCTAGGACTGTGTATCCAATAGTGAACACAGTCTAGGTTAAAGGAATCATATTAGCCTAACGGTACACTACAGGCTGGTATCCATGATAGTGAACACAGCCTGTGTATATATGATATCATGAGCTAACCACTGTACACTACTAGGCTGTGTTCCAGATAGTGAGACACCAGCCTGTGTATATAGGGATATCATTGAGCTGACACGTACCTACTAGGCATGTGTCCAGTGATAGTGAACACAGCTAAGTGTATATAGGATATATGATATCAGTTTGAGCTACTAGCACTGTACAGCTCTAGGATGTGTATCCATGATAGGTGAACAGTAACAACTAGGTTATATATAGGATGATCATTGAGCTAAGACTGTAACATACTAACGTTGTATCCATGATAGTGAACGCGCAGTCTAGTTTTATAGGTATTAGATATCATTGAGCTACATCTGTACACTACTAGGCTGGTGTACCATGATAGTTGAAAACAGGCTAGTGTATAGGATATATGCTATCCCATTGAGTTTACATGTACAGTACTAGGCTGTGGTATCCATGATAGTGAACAAAGCTAGTGTGTATGATATGGATATCATTGAGCTACACGTTACAGGGCTACTCAGGCTGTGTATCCATGATAGTGAACACAGCCTATGTATATAGGTTAAGTATTTGAGTCACGTCCTAGAGGCTGTCATCCTGTAGCACATACTAGTGTAACATGTCACTGTAATACTAGGCGTGTAATATGTGAACACAAAGCCATAGGTATTAGAGGATATATGATATAATTGAGGTACAACTGTCCACAGAACTAAGGTGTGGTATCCATGATATGAACACAGGCCTAGGATATATAGGATATCATTGAGCTACACTGTACACACTAGGCTGTGTATCATGATAGTGAACACAGCTAGTTAATAGAGATTATGATATGCATTGAGCTACACTGTACACGACGAGGCTGTGTACATGATATGAAACACAGCCGTAGTGTTATATAGGATATCATTGAGCTACACTGTACACTACTGTAGGTGTGTATCCATGATGGATACACAGCCTAGTGATATGATAGATGATATCATTGAGCTACACTGTACACTACTAGGCTGTGTACCAGCAGTGATAGTAGTGCGAAGCACAGCCAATGTAATAGTAGTATGATATCATGAGCTACACGTGTAGCCCTACTAGGCTTTGTATCCATGACTAGTGAACAACCAGTCCTAGTGTAATAGGATAATCTTGAGCTACACTGTACACTACTAGGTGTGTATCCATGATAGTGAACACAAGCCTAGTGTTATAGGATATGATATCATTGAGCTACACTGTACATCACTAGGTCTGGTAGCCATGATAGTGAACACAGCCTAGTTATATAGGAATATGATTGAGCTACAACTGTACACTACTAGGGTGTGTATCCATGATAGTGACACAGCCTAGTGTATAGGATATCAGTTGAGCTACACTGTACATACTAGGCTGTGTTATCCATAGAGGACACAGCCTAGTGTATAGGTATATATGTATCATTAGAGCTACACTGTCACATACTATGTGTATCCAGATATTGACACACAGCCTAGTGTATATAGAATATGAGGACTTGGCTCAACTGTTACAACTACTAGCTGTGGTATCCATGATAGTGAAACATCAGTCTAGTGTTATATAGGTATAGTATCATTGAAAGCTACAAACTGTACACTACTAGCGCTTTGTATCCATGATGAGTGAACAAGATCCTAGTGTATTGAGGATGTCATTAGCGCTACACTGTACACTCTAAGGATTGTAACCATGATAGTGAACAACAGGCCTAGTGGTTATACTAGGATATCATGCGCATGTCTAGATTGGATCCGATGATGCAACTGTAAATCTTAGTACAACTTTCACTAGGCTGTGTATCCATGATAGTGAACCAGACTTAGTTGTATATAGGATATATGATATCATTGAGCTTACCACTGTAACACTACTAGCTGTTGTCCATGATAGGTTGACACACAGCTATGTATAGGAGTATCATGGAGCTACACTGTCACATACTAGTGCGATGTATCCCATGATAGTGAACACAGCCTAGTGTATATAGGTATGATTCATTGACTACGAATGTAACCACTACTAGGACGTGTGTATCCAAGTGATAGTGAACACAGCCTTAGTGTATATAGGATATATAAGCTACTGGTGTGAGGCGCGGGGGGGGAGGGTGGAGCAGGATTAGCGGGTTGGGGTAGGCGGGGCGGGGGAGGCGGAACTCTGGCTTGGTATCCATGCTGATGTAACCACAGCCTAGTGTATATGGATATATGAGATCATTGAGCATACACTGTACAATACTAGGCTGTGGTACGCAATGATACGTGAACACAGCCTAGTGTATATAGGATATATATGGAGCTAACAGTACACTGACTAGGCTGTGTATCCATGATAGTGAAACAGCGCCTAGGTTATGCGAATAGATACATGAGTTCACACTGTACACTACTAGGAGGCTGTGTACCATGATAGTGAACCACAGCGTCTATTGATATAGGATATCAATTGAGGGCCACTGTACCACTACTAGACTGTTGTATCCCTGTGTGACACACAGTCTTTTAGGATTGATCATGTGATCTTGACCACTGTACCACTACTCGGCGGTTTCCATGAAGTGAACCAGCCTATGTGTATAGAGGATCTCGTATTTGGACTGACACCTGTACACTATAGGCTGTGGTACCATGATAGTGAACACGATCTAGGTATATAGGATATGATTGAGTACACTGGTACAGCTACTAGGCTGATGTATTCATGATAGTGAACCCAGAATAGTGTATATAGGATATATTGTACTCACTAGGTTACACGGCATACTAGAGGCTGTGTATCCATGATATGATACACCTAAGTTGTGTATATAGGATATCATTAGCTTACACTGTACACTACTAGGCTGTGATCCATATAGTGAACACAGCTAGTGTATGATTATTATGATCATCATTGAGCTACACGTGTACACTACTAGGCTGTGATCCATGATAGTGAACACAAGCCTTAGTGTATTATAGATATCATTGACTTAACGATGTACACACAGGTTCTGGTATCCATGAAGTGAGTGAACCACAGCCTAAGGTGTATATAGGATCATTAGCCTACACTTTACACACTACTAGGACTGTGATCCATGATAGTGAACCAGCTCTAGTGTATATGATTGATATCATTGAGCTCACTGTACACTACTAGGCTGGTATGTATCCATAGGATATGAAACACAGCCGAATGTGTATATAGGAGTCATGATATCATTAGCTGACACTACAACTACTAGCTGTGTATCCATGATAGTGGGAACACCTCTAGTGTATATAGGATATCAATTGAAGCTACACGTACACTGCTAGGCTGTGTATCAATGATAGTGAAAACACCAGTCTAATGATTATATGATATCATGTGAGCTAACTGTACACAATTAGGCTGTGTATCCTGAAGAACACAGCATCAGTGTAGTATAGATATCATGAGCTTACATGTAGCACTACTAGCTGTGTAGCCCATGATAGTGAACACAGCTCTAGTGTATATAGATATGATATCATTGAGCTACAGCTGTACACACTAGGCTGTGTATCATTGAATAGTGAACACAGCTAGTGTATAATCGATTATATGAATCATGAGCAAAACAAGGTACAACTACTAGGGCGTGTGCACATGATAGTGAACACAGCTAGTGTATATAGGATATAGATATCATTGAGACTACACTGTACACTACTAGGCTGTTGTCATGATAGGTGAGACACAGACCTAGTGTATATAGGATCATAGAGCTACACTGTACACTACTAGGATGTTATCCATGATAGTGACACAGACTAGTGTATATAGGATATCATGAGCTACCTGTACACTAATGGGCTGTGTATCCATGATAGTGAACACAGCCTAGTGTATATAGGATATGATATCATTGAGCTACACTGTACACTACTAGGCTGTGTCCATGAGTGAACACAGCCTAGTGTATATAGGATATATTGAGAATACACAGTACACTTTACTAGGCTGTGTATCCATGATAGTGAACACAGCCTAGTGTATATAGTGATATCATTGAGCTACACTGTACACTACTAGGCTGTGTACCACTGATAGTGACCACAGCCTAGTTGTATATAGATATCAGTGAGCTAACTGTACACTACGAGGCTGTGTATTCCATGATAGTGAACAGCATGTGTATATAGGATATAGGATATCATGAGCTACACTGTACACTACTAGGCTGTGTATCCATGATAGTGAACACAGCCTAGTGTATATAGGATATATGATATCATTGAGCTACACTGTACACTACTAGGCTGTGTGTCCATGATATGAACACAGCCTAGTGTATATAGGATATCATTGAGCTACACTTACACTACTAGGCTGTGTATCCATGTATAGTACACAGCCTAGGTATATAGGATATATGATATCATTGAGCACACTGTACACTACTAGGCTGTGATCCATGATAGTGACACAGCCGAGTGTATATAGTATTGATATCATTGAGCTACACTGTACACTACTAGGCTGGTTTCCATGATAGTGTAACACAGCCTAGTGTATTAGGATAGTGCATTGAGCTACACCGACTACTACTAGGGTGGTATCCATGATAGTGACCACAGCCTAGGTGTATATATAGAGATCATTGAGCTACACTGTACACTACTAGGCTGTGTATCCATGATAGTGAACACAGCCTAGTGATATAGGATATATATCATTGAGCTACCTGTACACTACTAGGCTGTGTGATCCATGAGATAGTGAACACAGCCTAGTGTATATAGGATATGCATTAGAGCTACACTGTACACTACTAGGCTGTGTATCCATTGATAGTGAACACCGCCTAGTGTATAATAGGATATCATTGAGCTACACTGTACACTACTAGGCTGTGTGTATCCATGATAGTGAACACAGCCTAGTGTATATAGATATCATGGCTACACTGTACAACTAGGCTGTGGTATCCATGATAGTGAACACAGCCTAGTAATCAGGATATATGATATCATTGAGCTACACTGTACACTACTAGGCGGTGTGTCCATGAATAGTGAACACAGCCTAGTGTATATAGATATCATTGAGCTACACTGTACACTACTAGGCTGTGTATCCTGATAGTGAACACAGCCTAGTGTGATAGAGGATATATGATATCATTAGCTACACTGTACACTACTAGGTGTATCCATGATAGTGAAACAGCCTAGTGTATATAGATGATATCATTGAGCTACACTGTACACTACTAGGCTGGATCTCCAGATAGTGAACACAGCCTAGTGTATATAGAGGATATCATTGAGCTACACTGTACACTACTAGGCTGTGTAGTCCATGATAGTGAAACAGCCTAGTGTAGTATAGGATAATGATATGTCATTGAGCTACACTGTACTACTAGGCTGTGTATCATGATAGTGAACACAGCTCTGTGTAATATGAATCATTGCTACACTGTAACCGCTAGGCTGTGTATCCATGGATAGTGAACACGCCTAGTGGTATATAGGATATATGATATCATTGAGCTACCTGTCAATACTAGGCTGTGTATCCATGATATTGAACACAGCTAGTGTAGTATAGGATAGTCATTGAGCTACACTGTACACTACTAGGCTGTGTATCATGATAGTGAACAAGCCTAGTGTATGATTGGATATCATTAGAAGCTACACTGTACATACTAGCTTGTGTATCCATGATAGGAACACAGCCCTAGTGTATATAGGATATCATTGAGCTACCTGTACACTAGCTAGGCTGTGTATCCATGATTAGTGAAACAGCCTAGTGTATATAGGACTCATTGAGCTACACTGTACACTACTAGGCTGTGTATCCATGTAGTGAACACAGCCTGTGTATATAGATATATGATATCATTGAGCTTACACTGTACAACTACTAGGCTGTGTATCCATGATAGTGAACACAGCCTAGTGTATAATAGGATATCATTGAGCTACACTGTTACACTACTAGGCTGTGTCAACATGACTAGGAAACAGCCTAGGATGTATAAGGATATCATTGAGCTACACTGTACACTACTAGGCTGTGTGCCAGGAGTGACACACGGCCTAGTGTATATAGATATGATCATTGAGCTACACTGTACACTACTAGGCTGTGTATCCATGATAGCTGAACACAGCCTAGTGTATATATGGAATCATTGAGCTACACTGTACCTACTAGGCTGTGTATCCATGATAGTGAACACAGTCTAGTGTATATTATGAGTATCTGACTCTACACTGTACACTACTAAGCTGTGTATCCATGATAGTGAACACAGCCTAGTGTATATAGGATATCATTGAGCTACACTGTACACTACTAGGCTGTGTATCCATGATAGTGAACACAGTCTAGTATATAGGATATCATTAGCTACACTGTACACTACTAGGCTGTGTATCGCATGATAGTGAACACAGTCTAGTGTATATACTGATATCATTGAGCTACACTGTACACTAACTAGGCTATGATCAAGCATGATAGTGAACACAGCTAGTGTATATAGGTGATCATTGAGCTACACTGTACACTACTAGGCTGTGTATCCAGGATAGTGAAACACAGCCTAGTGTATATAGGATATCATGAGCTACACTGTACAGTCACTAGGCTGTGTATCCATGATAGTGACACAGTCTAGTGTATATAGGATCATCATTGAGCTTACACGTTAACACTACTAGGCTGTGTAATCCATGATAGTGAACCAGCCTAGTGTATATATGATATCATTGAGCTAACACGTTGTACACTACTAGGCTGTGTATCCATGATAGTGAAACAGACTAGAGTGATATAGATATATGATATCATTGACTGTACACGACACTTACCTAGGGGTCTGTGTATCCTGATAGTGAACACAGTCTAGTGTATTATAGGTATCATTGAGCTATCACTGTACACTAAGATGCTGTGTATCCATGAAGGTGAACACGCTGAGTGTATAATAGGATATTGAGTATATATGCTACCTGTACACTACTAGGTCTGTGTATCCATGATAGTGAACACAGCCTAGTGTTATAGATATATGGATATCATGAGCTCACTTACACTACTAGGCGTGATCCATGATAGTGCCACAGCCTAGTGTAGTATAGGATATATGATATCATTGAGCTACACTGTACACTACTAGGCTGTGTATCCATGATAGTGAACACAGCCTAGTGTATAAGGATATATTGAGCTACACTGTACACTACTAGGAGGCTGTGTATCCATGATAGTGAACACAGCCTACTCGTGATATAGGATATATGATATCAGTGAGGCTACACTGTACACTACAGCGTGTATCCATGAGTGAACATACCAGACTAGTGTATATAGGATAATCATTAAGTAACACCTGTACCTACTAGGCTGTGTATCCATGATAGTGACACAGCCTAGTGTATATAATATATGGAATCATTGAGCTAACTGTACACTACTAGGCGTGTATCCATGATTGAACACAGCCAGTGTATATGAGGATATCATTGAGCTACAGCTAAACTGTACACTACTAGGCTGTGTATCCATGATAGTGAACACAGCCGTAGAGGTATATAGGATATTTGATATCATTGAGGCTACACTGTACACTACTAGGCTGTGTATACCATGATAGGAACACAGCCTAGTGTAATAGATGATACATTGAGCTAACTGTACACTACTAGGCTGTTATCCATGATAGTGAACACAGCCTAGTTGTATATAGGATATCATTGAGCGACAACTGTACACTACTAGGCTGTGTATCCATGATAGTGAACACAGCCTAGTGTATATAGGAGATATGATATCATTGAGCGTACAGCTGTAGACACTACTAGGCTGTGTATCCCTGATCAGTGAACAGCCTAGTGTATATAGGATATATGTGATCATGATGCTCACACTGTACACTACTAGGCTGTGTATCCATGATTAGTGAACACAGCCTAGTGTGAACTAGGATATCAGTGATAGAGCTACTGTACACTACTAGGCTGTGTATCATGAAGGAAAACCGCCAGTGTATATGGATATGATATCATTGAGCTACATGGTACACTACTAGGCTGTGTATCCATGATTGAAACACAGCCTAGTGATATAGGATATCATTGAGCTACACTGTACACTATAGGCTGTGTATCCCTGATAGTGAACACAGCCTAGTGTGACATAGGATATATTGACTATACACTGTACACTACTAGTGTTGTCATCCATGATAGTGAACACAGCCTAGTGATCTAGGATATATGATATCATTGAGCTACACTGTACACTACTAGGCTGTGTATCCATGATAGTGAACACGCCTAGGTGATATAGGATATGCATTGAGCTACACTGTACACTAGAGGCTGTGTATCCATGATAGTGACACAGTCAGTGTATATAGGATATTGATATCATTGAGCTACACTGTACCTCTAGGCTGTGTATCCATGATAGTGAACCAGCCTAGTGTAATATAGGATATCATTGAAGCTACACTGTACACTACTAGGCTGTGTATCCATGATAGTGAACACAGCCTAGTGTATATAGGATAATACATTGAGCTACACTGAACACTATAGGCTGGTTATCCATGATAGTGAACACAGCCTAGTGTATATATGATATCATTGAGCTACACTGTACCTACTAGCTGTGTTCATGATAGTGAACACAGCCTAGTGTATATAGGATATGTCTATGAGCTACACTGTACACTACTAGGACTGTGTATCCATGTAGGAACACAGCTAGTGTATATAGGAGTAGTTGAAGCTTACACTGTACACTACTAGCTGTGTATCCATGATAGTGAACACGCGTGATAGTAGGATATATGATATAGCATTGAGCTACACTGTGTACACTACTAGGCTGTGTATCCATGATAGTGAACACAGCTAGTGTTATAGGATATTGATATCATTGAGCTGCACCCTGTACACTACTGCTGTGTACCATGAGTAGTGACACCGCCTGAGTTATTAGGATATACATTGAGCTACACTGTACACTACTAGGCTGTGTGATCAGATAGTGAACACAGCCTAGTGTATATAGGATATATATCATTGAGCTACACTGTACACTACTAGGCTGTGTATCCGCATGATAGTGAACAGCACAGAGACTAGTGTATATGAGGATGATCATTGAGATACACTGTTACACTACTAGGACTGTGATCCATGATAGTGAACACAGCCTAGTGTATATAGATATCTGATATCATTGAGACACTGTACACTACTAGGCTGTGTATCCATGATAGTGAACACAGCTAGTGTATATAGGATATCATTGAGCTACATGTACCACTACTAGGCTGTGTATCATGATAGTGAACACAGCCTAGTGTATATAGGTATAGGATATCATTGAGCTACACTGTACACTACTAGGCTGTGTATCCATGAAGTGAACACAGTCTAGTGTAGTATAGGATATCATTGAGCTACACTGTACACTACTAGGCTGTGTATCCATGATAGTGAACCAGCCTAGGTTATAGTGAATATCATTGAGTAACTGTACACTACTAGGCTGTGTATCCATGATAAGTTGAACCACAGCCTAGTGTATTAGAAGATATCATTGAGCTACCTGTCCACTACTCGGCTGTTGTATCCATGATAGTGAACACAGTCTAGTGTATATAGGAGTAATCATTAGCTACACTGTCACACTACTAGGAGTGTGTATCATGATAGTGAACACAGTCTAGTGTATATAGATATATGATACATTGAGTACAACGTAACTACTAGGCTTGTGATCCATGATATTGAACACAGCGCTAGTGGTATATAGGATGATCGCATTGAGCTACACTGGTACAGCTACTAGGCTGTGTAATCCATGATAGTTGAACCAGTCTAGTGTAGTATTAGGATATCATTGTAGAGCTCACTGTACACTACTAGCTGTGTACCATGATAGGTTGAACCAGGCTCTAGGTGTATATAGAGATATGCGTATCTGGACTACACTTGTACACTACTAGGTGTGTTTATCCATGATAGTGCACACAGTCTAGAATAGTATTCATTACTAATGTACTTAGGTGATTCCTGATAGTGACAGCTAGTTATAGAATTGAGCTAACTTACACTAACTAGGCTTGTATCCATGATAGTGAACGACAGCGCTGTGTATATAGGATATATGAGATATCCTTGAGCTACACCTGTAGCACTACTAAGGGGCTTTTTATCCATGATAGTGAAACTAGCTAGTGTTATATAGGATATCATTAGCTACACTGTACATCACTAGCTGTGATCTGATAGGTGAAACCCGCCTAGTGTATAAGTTGATATCATGAGCTACACTGTACGCACTTCTAGGCTGTGATCATAAGACCGCCATGTAATAGTATCTTGGCTATGACTATACTACTAGCTGTATCCAGATAACAAGCTGTATATAGGAGATATTTCAGATATTGAGCTACAGCCTGTACACTACTAGGCGTGTTTCCGATGATAGTGAACACAGCGCCGAGTGTATATGAGAGTATGATTTCATTAGAGCTACACTCTACACTACTAGGCTGTGTGTCATGTGGTGAAGACCAAGGCGGGGAGAGAGGGATATTTGCGATTTGGGGGCAGCGTGCTCAGTAGGATGATATCATTGAGCTCAACACTGTAGCACTACTAGGCTGTGTACCATGTATAGTGAACCAGCTAGTGTATAGTATATAGGATATCATTGAGCTACACTGGAACACTATAGTCTGTGTACCCATGATAGTGAGAACAGCCTAGAGTGTATATAAGGATATATGATATCATTGACTACACTGTACGACTACAGGTGTGGTATCCATGATAGTGAACCACAGCCTAGGTGATATAGGATTTGAGCTAACTGTCATATAGCGTTTCAGATGTAAAAGCCTGTTATAGATATTCAGAGCTACACTTACACTACTAGGCTGTGTATCCATGATAGTGAACACAGCCTATTGTATAATATTGATATTCATTGAGCTACACTGTTACACACTAGGCTGTGTATCATGATATGGAAACAGCCAGTGTATGGCTATATAGTATCATTGAGCTTACACTGTCACACTACTAAGGCTGTGTATCTGAATTACGTGGAACACGCCTAGTGTTATAGATTATTGATATCTAGCTGCTGTTACACTACTAGGGCTGTGTATGCATGATAGGAACATCAGCCTAGGGTTATAGATATAGGATATTCATTGAGCTACACTGTACACTACTAGGGCTGTGTATCCATGATAGTGAACACAGTCTTTATAATCTAGTATCCAGAGCTACACTGCTACACTACTAGGCTGTGTATCCATGATAGGAACACAGCGCTAGTGTATATAGGAAAGTCATTGAGCTACACTGAACACTACTAGGCTGTGTTCCATGATGAGTGAACAAGCCTAGTGTAATAGGAATAGAGAAATATCATTGAGGCTAACTTACACTACAGGGCTGTGTGATCCATGAGTAGTGAAACAGCTAGTGTATAAGGGATATCGATTAGAGCTACATGTCACTTACTAGGCTGTTGATCTGATAGTGAACACATCTAGTGTATATATGAATATCGATAATTGAGCTAACACTGTACCCTACTAGGCTGTGATCCATTTGATAGTGGAACACAAGCCATTGTAGTGTATATCAGATGATTATTGAGCTACACTGTACACTACTAGGCTGTGTATCCAGATAGTGAACCAGCTAGTGTATATAGATATGCATAGACTATACAACGTAACTACTAGGCTGTATGCATCCCTAAGTGAACACAGTCCTAGTATGGGATATATGATATCATTGAGCTACACGTACACATAGGTGTGTAGCCATGATAGTGAACACGACTAGGTGTATATAGGAATATCATTGACGTACACTGTACACTATACTGTGTGTATCATGATAGTGGAACACAGCCCTTAGTGATATTAGGATATGATATAGCATTGATACACTTTACACTACTAGGCTGTGTATCATATGGATGAACACAGTTAGTGTATATATGATAATCATTAGAGCTACAATGTACACTACTAGGCTGTGTATCCATGATAGTGAACACAGTCTAGTGTGTTAGGATATCATTGAGCTACACTGTACACTACTATGGGGCGTGTAAGTCCATGATAGTGATACACGATAGTGATGTGTGTATAGAAGTATGATATCATGTGGCTACACGTACACTACTAGGCTGTGTATCCATGATAGTGAACCACGCTAGTTATTATAGGATATCATTGAGCACACTGTACACTACTAGGGCTGTGTATCCATGATAGTGAACACAGTTCTAGTGTATATAGGATATATATCATTGAGCTACACTGTACACTACTAGGCGTGTATCCATGATAGTGAACACAGCCTAGTGTATATAGGAATCATAAGCTGACACTGTACCACTCTAGGCGTGTAGTTCCATGATAGTGGCACAGCCTAGTGTATAACGATATCATTGAGCTACAACTGTACACTACTAGGCTGTGTATCCATGGATAGGTGAACACAGCCTAGTGTATATAGGATATCATTAGCTGACACGTACAATACTAGGCTGTGTATCCATGATATGTGAACACAGCCATAGTGTATATGGAATATATAATTGAGCTAAGTCACTGTACATACGGCTGTGGTCGTCCATGATAGTGAACAAAGCCTAGTGTATATAGATATCGTTGAGCTACACTGTAACTACTAGGCTGTGTATCCATGATTGTGAACACAGCCTAGTGTATATAGGTATATTGATATCATTGAGCTACACTGTACACTACTAGGGCTGTGGTATCCGATGATAGTGGACACAAGCTGGGTATATAGGATATCATTGAGCTAACATGTATACCCTACTAGGTGTGGATCCATGATAGTGAACACAGCCTAGTTGTTATAGGGATATGATATCATTAGCTACACTGTAAACACTAGGCTGGTGTATCCATGATATGAACACAGCCTAGTGTATATAGGATTATATGATATATTGAGCTACACTGTACAACTAGGCGTGTATGCATGATAGTGAACACAGCCTAGTGTATATAGGATATTGATTCATTGAGTACACTGTACACTACAGGTTGTGTACCCTGATTATGTGAAACACAGCCTAGTGGTATATAGGAATATTCATTGAGCTACACTGTAACTACTGGTGTGTTATCCATGATAGTGACACAGCCTGTGTAATTTATGTGAAGATATCATTGAGCTACACTGGTACAACTAGGCGTGTTATCCATGATAGTGAACACAGCCTAGTGTATATAGGGATATCATTGAGCTAACTGTACACTACTAGGCTGTGTTCCATGATAGTGAACACAGGCTAGTGTATCTAGAATTGATATCATTGAGCCTACACTGTAAACTACTAGGCTGTGTACCATGATAGTGAACACAGCCTAGTGTTATAGATATATGATATCATTGAGATACACGTGTACACTACTAGGCGGTGTGTATCCATGATAGTGAACACAGCCTGAGTGTATATAGGATTCATTGAGCTACACTGTACAACTACAGGCTGGTGTATCCATGAAGTGAACACAGCCTAGTGTAGTATAGGATATCATTGAGCTACACTGTACATACTAGGCTGTGTATCCATGATAGTGAACACAGCCAGTGGTATATAGGATATATGATTCATTGAGCTACACTGTACACTACTAGGCTGTGTATCCAGATAGTGAACCACGCTAGTTGTATATAGGATATCATTGAGACACTGGACACTACTAAGGCTGGGTATCCATGATAGTGAGAAACGAGCCTAGTGTAGTATAGGGGATATGAATATCATTGGAGCTACACTGACACTCTAGGCTGGGTATCATGATAGTGACACAGCCTAGTGTATATAGGATATATGAAATCATGAGCTACACTGTTACATGCTCGCTGTGTACCATGATAGTGAACACAGCCTAGTGTATATAGGATATGAGATTGAGCAAACTGCATACTAGCTGTGTTCCATGATAGTGAAAACAGCCTAGTGTATATAGGATAATGATATCATTGGCTACACTGTAAACTACTAGGCTGTGTATCCATGATAGTGAACACACTAGTGGTAGTATAGAATCTCATGAGGTACACTGTACACTACTAGGGCGTGTATCCATGATAGTGAACACAGCCTAGTGTAGTATAGGTTAGATATATTGAGCTACACTTGTACCACTACTAGGCGGTATATATGTTCCAGAATTGAACAACAGCCTAGTGTATATAGGAGATATCATTGGCTACACTGTACACTACTAGGCTGTGTAGCCAATGAGTATTGAACCACAGCCTAGTGTTAGTATAGGATAGCTTCATTGAGCTACACTGATAACTACTAGGCTGGTGTAACCATGATAGTGAACACAGCCTAGGTATATAGGAATAGATATCATTGAGATACACTGTACACTACTAGGCTGTGTAGTCCATGATAGTGAACACAGCATAGTGTAATATAGGATATCATTGAGCTACACTGTACACTACTAGGCTGTGTGTGATCCATGATATGAACACAGCCGAGTGTATATAGGATACTTGAGATATATGACACTGTACACTAATAGGGCTGTGTATCCATGTAGGTGAACAGCAGCTAGTGGATTTATAGGAATATATGATATAATGAGCTGACACTGTACACTATAGGCTGGGATCCATGATAGTGAACACAGCCTAGTGTATATCGTAGATATCATTGAGTACCACAGTACACTACTAGGCTGTGTATCCATGATAGTGAACACAGCCGATAGTGATATAGGTTGATATCATTGAGATACACATGTACACTACAGGCGGTGTATTCCATGCAGTGGAACAACAGCCTAGGGTATATAGGATATAGATATCATTGAGCTACACTGTACAATACTAGGTGGTTCGGACGAATGATATGAAAAGCTATGAAGGATCTGAGTCACGACCTATAGTGATCATGATGAGTGCAATATCAGGAAGGACTATCATTAACTACTTACTAACGAATGCTGGTATCCATGAGTGATGACACAGCCTAGTGTATTTAGGATATCATTGAGAGAAACGTACACTACAGGCGTGTATCCAGTATAGTGAACACAGCCGTAGTGTATATAGGTAGATTGAGCGTACAATGTGTACAGCTACTAGGGCGTGTATCCATGATATGTGAACACAGTTCATAGTGTATATAGGATATATGATATCATCTGAGCATACACTGTACCTACTAGCGTGTGATCCCATATAGTGACAAGCTAGTGTAGAAAGAATCATTGAGCTACCTGTACACTACTAGGCTGTGTTCCATGATGGAACACAGCCTAGTTGTAATAGGATATAATTGAGCTTACGACGTTAACTACTAGGGCTTGTTATCCATGATAGGAACCACAGTCTAGTGTGATATAGAGGAATCATTAAGTTACACTGTACACATATAGGCAGTGTATCCATGATAGAAACAGTCTAGTGATATATATGATTCATGAGCACACTGTAACACTACTAGGCATGCTATCCATGTAGTGAAAAACGCCTAGTGTATATGAGGATAGTCATTGAGCTACATGTAACTACTAGGTGTGTATCATGATAGATGAACCACAGTCAGTGTATATAGGATTATCATTAAGCTACACGGTACACTACTAGGCTTTGGTATCCATGATAGTGAAACACAGTCAGTGGGTATATATGAGATTCATTGGAGCTACACGTTACACACAGGCTGTGTATCCAGAGTAGTGAACACAGCCTAGTGGTTTTATAGGGGATATTCATTGAGCTACACTGTACACTACTAGGCGTGGGGTAACCATGATAGGGAGAACACAGTCTAGTGTAGTATAGGATATATGAATCCTTGACGCTAATAATGTACACTACTAGGCTGTGTCAGTCCATGGATAAGGAACACAGCTAGTTATTTATAGATATCATGAGCCTTACCGACACGTACTAGCTGTGATATCCAGTGATAGTGAACAGACAGCCTAGGTAGTATAGGAATATGTATCATTGGCTCACTGAAGTAAACTACTAGGCTGTGTTATCCATGATAGTGAACACAGCCTATGGTATATAGGATATCATAAGCTTACACTGTACACTACTAGGCGCTGTGTATTTGATAGTGAAGACCACAGCCTGTGTATATAGGATATCATTGAGAGCTACACTGTGACACTTACTAGGCTGTGAATTCCATGATAGTGAAAACAGCCTAGGGTAAATGATGGATATCATTGAGCTAACTGTACGACTACTAGGCTGTGAATCCATGATAGGTGAACACAAGTCCTAGTTAGATAGGATGAGTTGATATCATTGAGCACACTGTACACTAATAGGCTGTGGTCCCTGGATAGTGAACACAGCCGAGGTGTATATAGGATTCATTGAGCGTCCACTGTGTACCACTACTAGGCTGTGTATCCTATGTGAATAGTGAAAAGCACGCAGTTGTATATAGGATATAATGATATCATGAGCACACTGTACACTACTAGGCTGTGGTATCATGATAGTGAACAGCCGCGCTAGTCAGTGTATATAGGTATCATTGAGGCTACACTGTACATACTAGGCTTGTGTATCCATGATAGTGAACACAGCCTAGTGTATATGGATATTATGATATCATTAGCCACTGTACACTACTGCTGTGTATCGCATGTAGTGAAACACAGCCTAGTGTATATAGGATAGTCAGTGAGATACAACTGTACACTACTAGGCTGTGTGTCCATGATAGTGAACACAGCCTAGTGTATATAGGAATCATTGAGCTACATGAACACATAGGCTGTGTATCCATGATAGTGAACCAGCCTAGTGTATATATGGATTATCATTGAGCTACACTGTACACTACTAGACGGTGTATTCATGATAGTGAAACACAGCCTAGGGATAGGATTATATGATATCATGAGCTACACTGCTAACTACTAGGCTGGGTATCCATGATAGTGACACAGCTAGTGTATATAGGATATGATATCATTGAGATACACTGTACACTAATAGGTGTGATAATGATAGTGACACAGCCTAGTGTATATAGGATATCATTGAGCTACACTGTACACTACTAGGCTGTGTATCCATGATAGTGAACAACAGCTAGTGTATAGTAGTATCATTGAGCTACACTGTACACTACTAGGCTTGGTATCCATGATAGTGAACACGCATGTGTATATAGGAATATGATATCATTGAGCTACACTGTACACTACTAGGCTGGTGTATCCATGATAGTGAACACAGCCTAGTGTATATAGGATATTAATCATTGAGCTACACTGTACACTACTAGGCTATGTATCCATGATAGTGAACACAGGACTAGTGTATATAGGATATCATTGAGCTACACTGTACACTACAGGCTGTGTATCCATGAGTAGTGAACCAAGCCGTAGTGTATATAGGATATATGATATCATTGAGCTACACTGTACACTACTAGGCTGTGTATCCATGATAGTGAACACAGCCTATGGTATATAGGATATATGATATCATTGAGCTACACTGTACACTACTAGGCTGTGTATCCATGATAGTGAACACAGCCTAGTGTATATAGGAGTATCATTGAGCTACACTGTGACATCTACTAGGTGTGATCCATGTAGTGAAACACAGCCTAGTGTATATAGGAATATGATATCATTGAGCTACACTGTACACTACTAGGCTGTGTATCCATGATAGTGAACACAGATAGTGTATATGGATTATGCATTGAGCTACACTGTACACTACTAGGCTGTGTATCCATTGATAGTGAACACAGCCTAGTGTATATAGGATATATGATATCGTACACTGTACACTACTAGGCTGTGTATCCATGATATTGAAACACAGCCTAGTGTATATAGGATATATGATATCATTGAGCTTACATTACACTACTAGGCTGTGTATCCATGATAGTGAACACACTAGTAGTATGATGATATAGTGATATCATTGAGCTACATGTACACTACTAGGCTGTGTATCCATGATAGTGAACAGCAGCCTAGTGATATAGGATATATGATATCATTGAGCTACACTGTAACTACTAGGCTGTGTATCCATGATAGTGAACACAGCCTAGTGTATATAGGATATATGATATTATTAGCTACATGTACACATACTAGGCTGTGTGTCCATGATAGTGAACACAGCCTAGTGTATATGGGATATCATGAGCTACACTGTACACTACTAGGGCTGGTATCCATGATAGTGAACACAGCCTGTGTATATAGCAATATGATATCATTGAGCACACTGTACACTACTAGGCTGTGTATCCATGATAGTGAACACAGCCTAGTGTATATAGGATATCATTGAGCTACACTGTACACTACTAGGCTGTGGTTCCATGATAGTGAACACAGCCTAGTGTATATAGGATATCATTGAGCTACATGTACACTACTAGGCTGTGTATACATGATAGTGAACACAGTCTAGTGTATATAGGATATCATTGAGCTACACTGTACACTACTAGGCTGTGTATCCATGATAGTGAACACAGTCTAGTGTATATATGATATCCATTGAGCTACACTCTACACTACTAGGCTGTGTGATATCCATGATAGTGAACACAGCCTAGTGTATATAGGATATCATTGAGCTACCACTGTACATACTTAGGCTGTGTATCCATGATAGTGAACACAGTCTAGTGTTATATAGGATATCATTAAGATACACTGTACACTACTAGGCTGTGTATCCCATGATATGAACACAGTCTAGTGTATATATGATATCATTGAGCTACACTGTATACACTACTAGGCTAGTTATCCATGATAGTGAAACACAGCCTAGTGTATATAGGATATCATTGAGCACACTGTACACTACTAGGCCTGTGATCCATGATAGTGAAACACCGTCTAGTGTATATAGGGATATCATTAAGCTACACTGTACACTACTAGGGTGTGATATCATGATAGTGAACACAGTCTAGTAGTTATATTATGATATCATTGAGCTGACACTGCTACACTATAGGGCGTATCCATGATGATGATAGTGAACACAGTCTAGTGTATATGTAGGATATGAATCATGAGCTACACTGTACACTACTAGGCTGTGTATCCATGATAGTGAACACAGTTTAGTTTATATAGGATATCATCAGCTACACTGGACACTACTAGGCTGTGTATCCATTATAGTGAACACAGTCCTAGTGTATATAGGTATATGTATCATTGAGCTACACTGTGACACTACTAGGCTGTGTATCCATGGATAAGTGAACACAGCCTAGTGTATATAGGATATCATTAAGCTACACTGTACACTACTAGGCTGTGTATTAGATGATAGTGAAACACAGCCTAGTGTATAGAGGATATCATTGAGCTACACTGTACACTATAGGCTGTGGTCCATGATGTGAACGCGCTAGTGTATATAGGATATCATTGAGCTACATGTTTACTACTAGGCTGTGTATCCATGATAGTGAACACAGCCTAGTGTATATAGGATATTTGATATCTGAGGCTACACTGTACACTACTAGGCTGGTGTGTCCATGATCGTGAAACACAGCCTAGTGTATATAGGATATCATTGAGCTACAATGTACACTACTAGGCTGTGTATCCATGATAGTGAACACAGCCTAGTGTATATAGGAATATGATATCATTGAGCTACACTTGTATCACTACTAGGCTGTGTATCCATGATAGTGAACACAGCCTGGTATATAGGATATCATTGAGCTACACTGTACACTACTAGGGTGTGTGTCCATGGATAGTGAACACAGCCTAGTGTAGATAATAGTTGATATCATTGAGCTCACGTACATACTAGGCTGTTATCATGATATGTGAACACAGCCTAGTGATATGTATAGATATCTGGCTAACTGTACACACTGGCTGTGTACCATGATAGTGAACACAGCCTATATGTATTTAGGATATCATTGAGCTACATGTACACTACTAGGCTGTGTATCCATGATAGTGAACACAGCCTGCGTGGTAGTATAGGATATCATGAGCTACACTGTACACTACTAGGCTGTGGTATCCATGATAGTGAACACAGCCTAGTGTGTATATAGATAGAGATATCATTGAGCTACACTGTACAATAATAGGCTGTGTATCCATGGATAGTGAACCACAGCCTAGTGTATATAGGATACATGTCATTGAGCACACGTACACTACTAGGCTGTGTATCCATGATAGTGAACACAGCCTAGTGTATTTAGGGATATCATGAGAGTAAAGCATGTACACTACTAGGCTGTTTATCCATGATAGTGAACACAGCCTAGTGTTATAGGATATCATTGAGCTACACTGTTACACTACTAGGTGGTGTATCCATGATAGTGAACACAGCCTAGTGTATATAGGATATATGAAATTGAGCTACACTGTACACTACTAGGCTGTGTATCCATGATAGTGAACACAGCCTTGAGTGATATAGGAATATGATATCATTGAGCTACACTGTACACTACTAGGCTGTGTATCCATGATAGTGAACACAGACTAGTGTATATAGTGATATCATTGAGCTACACTTGTACACACTAGGCTGTGTATCCAGTTGTAGAACACAGACTAGTGTATATAGGATATATGATTCAGATGCATCCTGTACACTACTAGGCGTGGTACCATGATAGTGAACAAGCCTAGTGTATATAGGATATATGATATCATTGAGCTACCACTGTACGGACATAGATAGAGGCTGGTATACATGATAGTGAAAATCAGGGGCCCTGAGTGTGATATGATATCATTGAGCTACACTGTACATACTAGGCTGTGTATCCATGATAGGTGAACACAGGCCGTAGTGGTATATAGGATATATGATATCATTGAGCTACACTGTACCACTAGGCTGTGACCATGATAGTGAAACGACAGACTAGTGTATATAGGATATCATTGAGCTACACTGTACACTACTAGGCTGTGTATCCATGAATATAGTGAACACAGCCTAGTGTATATGGTATATGATATCATTGAGCTACACTGTACGCACTACAGGCTGTGTATCCATGATATTGCAACACAGCCTAGTGTATATAGGATATATGATATCATTGAGCTACCACTTTACACTAATAGGCTGTGTATCATGATAAGTGAAACACAGTCTAGTGTATATAGGATATATGATATCATTGAGCTACACGTGTAAATACTGGCTGTGTATCCATGATAGTGAACCAAGGCTAGTGGTATATGGATATTGGATATCATTGAGCTAACACTACACTACTAGGGTGTTGTATCCATGATGAGTGAACCACAGCCTAGTGTATATAGGATATATGATATATGAGCTACACTGTACACTACTAGGCTGTGTGTCATGATAGTGACAAGCAGACTCGGTATATAGGATATCATTGAGCTCACACGTACACTACTAGGGCTGTGTATCCATGATAGATGAACACAGCCTAGTGTATATAGGATATATGAGTATCATGAGCACCGTGACACTACTAGGATGTGTATCCTGATAGTGAACCACAGCCTAGTGTATATAGGATTGTATCATTGAGCTACACGTACACTACTAGGGTGTGTCATCCATGATAGTGAACACAGCCTAGTGTAATAGGATATCATTGAGCTACACTGTACTACTACTAGGCTGCTTGTATCCCATGATGGAACACGCGCCTAGTGTATATAGGATATCATTGAGCGAACACTGTACACTACTAGGCTGTGTATCCATGATAGTGAACACAGCCTAGTGATACTATAGGATATCATTGAGCTACACTGTACACACTAGGCTGTGTATCCATGATAGTGAACACAGCCTAGTGTATATAGGATATATGATATCATGAGCTACACGTACTGACATACTAGGCTGGTGTATCCATGATAGTGAAAACACAGCCTAGGTGTATATAGGATCATTGAGCTACACTGTACACTACTAGGCTGTGTATCCATGATAGTGAACACAGCCTAGTGTATATAGGATATCATTGAGCTCACTGTACCACTACTAGGCTGTGTATCCATGATAGTGGAACACAGGCTAGTGTTAATAGGATATATATTATTGAGCTACACTGGTACACTACTAGGCTGTGTGTCCATGATAGTGAACACAGCCTATGGTATATAGGATATATGATAATTGGGCTAAACTGTACACTACTAGGTGTGTGTCCATGATAGTGAAACACAGCCTAGTGTATATAGGATATCATTGAGGTACACTGTACACTACTAGGCTGGTGTATCCATGATAGTGAAACAGCCCTAGTGATATAGGATATTGATATCATTGAGCACATGTACCTATAGGCTGTGTATCATGATAGTGAACACAGCCTAGTGTATATGGATATATGATATTAGTGAGCTACACTGTACACTACTAGGTTGTGTGCCATGATAGTGAACACAGCTAGTGTATATAGGATATCATTGAGCTACACTGTACACTACTAGGCTGTGTATCCATGATAGTGAACACAGCCTAGGTATATAGGATATATGATATCATTGAGCTACACGTACACTACTAGGCGTGTGTATCCATGATAGTGAACACAGCCTAGTGTATATAGGAATCATTGAGGCTCAACTGTACACGACTAGGCTGTGTTCCATGATAGGAACACAGTCTAGTGTATATAGGATATAGATTGAGCTACACTGAACATACTAGGCTGGTATCCATGATAGTGAACACGTCTAGTGTATATAGGATATATGATTCATGAGCTACACTGTACACTACTAGGCTGTGTATCCATGATAGTGAAACACAGTTAGTGTATATATGATATCATTGAGCTACACTGTACACTACTAGGCTGGGTATCCATGTAGTGAACACAGGCCTAGTGTATATAGGATATCATGAGCTAACTGTACACTACTAGGGCTGTGTATCCATGATAGTGAACACCAGTCTAGTGTATATAGGATATCTATGATATCAATTGAGCTACACTGTACACTACTAGGCTGTTGATCCATGGTAGTGAACACAGCCTAGTGATTAGGATATATGATATCATTGAGCTACACTGTACACTATCTAGGCTGTGTCATGATAGTGAACACAGTCTGGTGTATATAGATATATGATATCATTGAGCTACACTGTACACTACTAGGCTGTGATCCATGATAGTTGAACACAGCTAGTGAATAGGTAGATACATGTGAGCTACACTGTACACTACTGCTCTGTAAACCCAAGTTTGAGACCTTTGTATTATTTTAGTGTACGGGGATGCCAATTGTAGCACTTTAAGGGATAAGGTTGTGGTGCAGTGTACATGTGGGTTGGTATATCATGGTATTTTTCTGTGTCATAAATAATATTTTTAAGGGATGTAAGTGTGTGTGTGTGCTTTCGGTACTGGGAGGGGCGTCCTGTGTCTCTGTGTTATACTTTTATATCATATCACTACTTCCCCTTGATTGAGTTTGTACAAAAGATACAATGTTGCAGACGTTTACTATGGATAAAAACCGTTTAGTGAACGTAATTAGCACGATCCATCAGGTAAAGGGCGAGGGGAGGAGAATACGCTGTATATAAACCCCTAATCATTACTGATCTAATTAGCACTAATAAGGATGAAGGCTGTAATTAAATGTAATGTAACAGAAGCTACTTATAAAGTGAAAGGAGCAATATTGTTTTTAACGGTTAGTTCCCTCAGGGGTTTATTCTATTTGTGGTTTTAAACATGACTTACAAGAAGGGGTCTTTACCTGGAATTTGTGGAAAACGTTCCCAATATTGGGACCTTATTCCCACTAACTTAATGTCCAATGTATTCTCTTCGGACGTATCTTCTCCCACATTTTCCAGCTCGAGGACATATTTGGGCGATGCCCAAGTCAGTGTAAAACTCACGTTATACGGTGTGTGTATCAGTGGGTTTTACACTGAGTTTGTGTGTGCCGTGCTCCATTTTCGAGAAGTTCGGCGATGCTAGACCGCCTTAGTAAAAGTTCTGGCGCTATGTGTAGCGTCCATTGAATAGGAGGCGTTAGCCGTGGCACTTACCGGCAGAGATCCCGTGGATGTACAGAATCTCGCACGGGGGATTTGCATTGAGGGAAAATCCGGAGGCGAGGTGCGTAGGAAGACAATATTGCTTCGCCCCCATAATGTGTTGCAGATGTGTGCTTAATACCTAGATAGGGAATCTCTGAAACATTCCAACACTTTACATAAATGGGGGGGACATTCCCCCCATTGTTATAATGGTGTTCCAATTGTCCAATACGAACATTCCGAGGTTTCACGGTCATGTGATCAATCAAATCCTAAACAAACAGTTTTGTTGTATGTTGTATATACAGTATAGTATGTGAATATGTATGTATGTATGTATATACAGTATATGTATGTAAATAGGTATGTTGTTATATACAGTATATGTATGGATGTAACATATGGTAGTTTGTATGTATGTTATATAACAGTATATGTATGTTGAATATGTATGTATGTATGTATATTACAGTATATATATGTAAATAGGTATGTATGTATATACTACAGTATATGTATGTATGTAAATATGTATGTTTGTATGTAGTGGTATATACCAGTATATGTATGTGAATAGTAGGGTTGTAGTATATACAGTATACGTATGTCATGTGAATATGTATGTTTGTATTGTATTTATAATGTAGTATGTGAATATGTGATGTATGATGTAATAGGTATATGTATGTAAAAATAGGTGGTATGTATATACAGTATATGTATGTATGTGAAATATGTATGTTTTGTGTATGTATATACAGTATATGTATGTGAATATGTGTTTATGTATATATATAAGTTAGTAGTAGTGCATATGTATGTTTTAATAATTGAGCAGTATAGTATGTGAAATAGGTGGAGTTATATAAGTATATGTATGTAGTGAATATGTATGTTTGGTATGTATGTTATACAGTATGTATGTGTGAATATGTAGTGTATTATGGTATATGTACAGGACTAGTAGGTAAATATGTAGGTATATGTAATACAGTATATGTATGTATGTAAATATGTATGTTTGTATGTATGTATATACAGTATGGGATTGTGAATATGTATGTTTTATGTATGTATATACAGTATATGTATGTATGTGAATATGTATGTTTGTATGTATGTATATACAGTATATGTATGTGAATATGTATGTATGATATAATTGAGCACACTGTACACTACTAGGCGTGTTATCCATGATAGTGAAAAACAGCTGTGTATTATAGGATATATGATATTCATTGAGCTACACTGTACAATACTAGGCTATGTTCCATGAAGTGAAAACAGACTAGTGTATATAGGATATCATTGAGCTACCACTGTACCACTACTAGGCTGTTATCCATGATAGTGAACACAGCTAGTGTATATAGGATATATGATATCATTGAGTACACTGGACACTACTTAGGTGTGTATCCATGCTAGGAACACAGCCTAGTTGTATATAGGTATATGATCTCATTGAGGCTTACACTTGTACACTATAGGCTGTGTATCCATGAGAGTGAACCCACAAGCCTAGTTATAAGGATATCATGAGGCACCACTGTACACCCGAGGATGTGTATCCATGATAGTGAACACAGCCTAGTGTATATAGGATATAGGATATCATGATCTACACTGTACAACTACTAGGCTGTGTATCCATTGATAGTGAACACAGAAATAGTGTATATAGGATATCATGAGACTACACTGTACACTACTAGGCGTGTTCCATGATAGTGAACACAGCTAGTGTATATAGGGATATTATGATATCAATGGAGCTACACTGTACATACTAGGCTGGGGATCCATGATATGAAAACACAGGCCTAGTGTATATAGTGGTAATGATATCATTGAGCGACACTTGCCACTACTAGGCTGTGTATCCATATAGTGAACCGTCTAGTGTATATAGATATATGAATCATGAGCTACACTGTACATACCTCGGCTGTGTATCCATGATAGTGAACACAGCTAGTGTATATAGGATATATGATATCATTGGAGCTACACTGTACACTACTAGGCTGTGTATCCCTGATAGTGAAACACCAGGCCTAGTGTATATAGGATAATGATATTATTGAGCTACACTGTACACTACTAGGCTGGTGTGTCATGATAGTGAACACAGCCTAGTGTATATAGGATTCATTGAGCTACATGTACACACTACTAGGATGTTGGATCCATTTGATAGTGAACACAGACTAGTGATATAGCAATATGATATTCATTGAGCTACACTGTACAATATAGGGCTGTGTATCCATGATATGTGAACCAGCCTGTGGATTATAGGAATATCATTGAGCTTACACTGCGACACTACTAGGCTGTGTTTCCGGGATAGTGAACCCACAGCCCTGTGTATATAGGATATCATTGAGATCACTGTACACTATCTAGGCTGTGTATCATGATAATGAACACAGTTCTAGTGTATATAGGATATCATTAAGCTACACTGTACACTACTAGGCTGTGTTATCCATGATAGTGAAAAACACAGTCTAGTGTATATAGATTCATTGAGCTACACTGTCACTACTATGCTGTGTATCCTGAAGTGAACACAGCCAGTGTCTTAGAGGTATCATTGAGCTACACGGTACACTACTAGGCTGTGTATCCATGATATGAAAACAGTCTAGTGTATATAGGATATCATTAAGCACACTGTCACTACGAGGCTGTTTGACCATGATAGTGAACACCACAGTCTAGTGTATATATGATATCATTGAGCCCTCACTGTACACTTTTACTAGGCTAAGTATCCATGATAGTGAACACAGTAGTTAGATAGGATATATTGAGCACACTGTTACACTACTAGTACTGTTGTATCCATGATAGTGAACACGTCTAGGTATATATGGAGTATCATTAAGCTACACTGTACACTACTAGGCTGTGTATCCATGATAGTGAACACAGTTCTAGTGTATATATGATATCATTGAGTTACACTGTACAACTACAATAGCTGTGTATCCAGATAGTAAACACCAGCAGTGTATATAGGATATATGATAATCATTGAGCTACAATGTACACTACTAGGATGGGTTCCATGATAGTGAAACACAGTCTAGTGTATATCGGATACATGAGCTACACTGTACACTACTAGGGCCTGTGTTCCATTGATAGTGAACACAGCTAGGATATAGGATAATGATATCATTGCGCTAACTGTTACACTACTAGGCTGTGATCCATGATTGATAGTGAACAAGCCTAGTGTATTGATAGGAATCATTAAGTTACACGTCAATACTAGGCTGTGTATCATGATAGGAACACAGCATAGTGTATATAGGAATTCATTGAGATACCTGTGCAATTACTAGGCTGTTATCCATGATAGTGAACACAGCCTAGTGTATAATAGGATAATCATTGAGCTCACTGTATTATATAGGAGTGTATCCATGAGAGTGAACACAGCCTAGTCTGTATATAGGATATTTTGAGATCATGAGCTACACTGTACACTACTAGGCTGATGTGTCCATGATAGTGAACAAGCCTAGTGTATATAGGATATTCCATTGAGCTACACTGTACACTACTCGGCTGTGTATCCATTGATGATATGAACACAGCCTAGTGTATATAGGATAGATGATATCATTGAAGCTACACTGTACACTACGAGGCTGGTTGTATCCTGATTAGTGAACACAGCCTAGTGTATAAGGGATATCATTGGTACCAATTGTACCCACTACTAGCTGTGTATCCTGAGAGTGAACACAGCTAGTGTATATAGGAATATGATTCATTGAGCTTACACTGTACACTACTAGGCTGTGTATCAAGATAGTAACACAGCCTAGTGTATATAGGATATCATTGGCTACACGATTACACTACTAGGATGTGTAATCCATGATAGTGAACACAAGCCAGTGTTCATATAGGATATAATTGAGAGCTACACTGACACTACAGGCTGTGTATCATGATAGTGAACACAGGCCTAGTGTATAAGATATCATTGAGCTTACCACTGTACACTACTAGGCTGTGTATCCATGTAATGATAGTGAACACAGCCTAGTGTATATAGGATATATGATATCATTTGGCTACACGTACACTACTAGGCTGTGTATTCCCTATAGTGTGAAACAAAGGCCTAGTGTATATAGGATATATGATATCAGACGACACTGGTACACTAATAGGCTGGTATCCATTATAGTTGGAACACAGCCTAGTGTATATAGGAAGTATCATTGAGCTACAATGTACACTACTAGGGGTGATCCATGAGATATGACCACCGCCTGTGTCTATAGGATATCATTGAGCACAATGTACCAGTTTTCTAATAGGCTGTGTATCAATGTAGTGAACAACAGCCTAGTGTATATGGCTATATGATTATCATTGAGCTACTTACACTCTGGTGTCCTTTTTATCCATGATAGTGAACACAGCCTAGTGTATATAGATATTTATGATATCATTGAGCTACAAATACACTATAGGCTGTGTATCCATGATACCGGACACAGACTAGTGTATATAGGATATATTGAGCTACACTGTACAATACTAGGATGTGTATCCATGGATAGTGAACAAAGCCTCGTGTATATAGGATATATGATTCAGTGAGCTACACTGTACATACTAGGCTGGTAAATCCATGAAGTGAAACACAGCATACGTGTATATAGGATATTGAATATCATTGATTCTACACGTACACTACGAGGCTGTGTATCCATGATGTGAACACAGTAGTGTATATAGGTATCAGTGAGGCTACACTGTACACTCTAGGTGTGTAGCCCATGATTAGTGAACACAGCCTAGTGTATATAGGGAATGAATGAATCCTGAGCTACCACTGTACACTACTAGGCTGTGTATCCATGCTAGTGAACACAGGACTAGTGTATATAGGATATCATTGAGCTACACTGACACTACTAGGCTGTGTATCCCTGATATGAAACAACAAGCCTAGTGTATAATAAGGATATATATGATTCATTGAGCTACACTGACACCTACTAGGCTGGTGTATCCATGAGTGGACACAGCCTAGTGTATATCCCAGGATATATGATATTCATGAGCTACACTTTACACTACTAGGCGGTGTATCCATGATAGTGAACACAGTCTAGTGTATAAGAGGTATCTGGATATCATTGAGCTACAAGTAACTACTTGGCTGGTGTACAGGATAGTGACAAGCCTAGTTATATAGGATATATGATATCATTGAGCTACACTGTACACTACTAGGCTGTGATCCATGATAGTGACACAGCATAGTGTATATAGGATAATGAATCTAGGAGCTACACTGTACACTACTAGGATGTGTGTCCATGATAGTGAACACGCCTCGGTATATAGGATATCATTGAGCACAACTTTACACTACTAGGCTGTGTATCCATGATAGTGAACACAGCATAGGGTATAAGGATCTATGAATCAGTGAGCTACCACTGTACAACTACTAGGCTGTGTATCCATGATAGTGAACACAGCCTAGTGTATATAGGAATATCATTGAGCTTACACTGTACACTACTAGGCTGTTGTATCCATGGATAGTGAAACACAGCCTAGTGTCTATAGGATATCATTGAGCAGTTACAGGTACACTACTAGGCTGTGTTATCCATGTGATAGTGAACAAGCCTAGTGTATATAGGATATACTTGACTACACTGTTTTTTTTTAAACACTACTAGGCTGTGTATCCATGATAGTGAACACAAGCCTGTGTATATAGAGATAGCATTGAGTACAATGTAACATACTAGGCTGTGTTGATCAGTATAGTGACACAGCCAGTGTATATAGGATATATGATATCATGAGCGAACATGTACACTACTAGGCTGTGTATCCATGATAGGAACACAGCCTAGTGCTATAGGATCATTGAGCTAACCCTGTACACACAGGCTGTGTATCCAGATAGTGAACACAGCTAGGTATATAGGATATCATTGGCGTAACAGTCACTACTGGCTGTGTATCAATGATTCGTGAACACAGGCCTAGTGTATATAGGATATATGATAGTATTGACGCTGACACGGTACACTACTGAGGCTGTGTGTCATGATAGTGAAACACAGCCTAGTGTATTATAGGATATATGATATTTTGAGCTACACTGGACATACTAGGCTGTGTTCCATGATAGTGAACACAAGCCTAGGTATATAGGATATCATTGAGCACACTGTACACTACTAAGGTGTGTATCCATGATAGTGAACACAGCCTTAGTGTATATAGGATATATGATTTATTGCGCGACACTGTACACTACTAGGCTGGGATCATGATAGTGAACACAGCTAGGTATTATATAGGATATATGAATTTATTGAGCTACCACTGACAATACTAGGCTGTGTGTCCATGATAGTTGAACACAGCCTGTGTATATAGGATATCATGAGCTACATGTACACTACTAGGCTGTGTATATCCCATGATAGTGGACCACAGCCTAGTGTATAAGGATATCTGATTCATTGAGCTACACTGTACACTACTAGGCGGTGATCAATGGTAGTGTGCAAGTGAAACAGCCTAATGTCTATAGGATATCATTGAGCTACACTGTACACTACTAGGTGTGTAATCCATGATAGTGAAACAGTCTAGTTTATAGTAGGTATAATTGAGCTACACTGTACAATACTAGGGCTGAGTGTATATAGGATATATGATATCATTGAGCTACACTGTACACTACTAGGCTGTGTATCCATATAGTGAACACAGCCTGGTGTATATAGGTTTGATATCATTGAGCTACACTGTAGACAGACTAGCTGTGTATCCCTGATAGTGACACAGCCTGTGTATATAGGAGTATCATGAAACTACACTGTACACTACTAGAGCTGTGTATCCATGATAGTGAACCACAGCTAGTGTATCTTAGGATATCATTGAGCTACACTGGACACTACTAGGCTGTGTATCCATGAGTAGTGAAACACACGCCTAGTGTATATAGGATATGAATATATGAGCTACACTGTACACTACTAGGCTGTTGTATCCCGTGATAGTGAACACAGCTCTAGTGTAGATATATGGATATCATTGAGCTACACTGTACACACTACGAGGCGGTGTATCCATGATAGGGAAACACAGATCTAGGTATATAGGATATCATTGAGCTACATGACACTATAGGCTGTGTATCCATGATAGTGGCACCAGCTAGTGTATATAGGATATCATTGAGCTACACTGTACACTACTAGGCTGTGTTCCATGATAGTGAACCAGCCTAGTGTATATAGGATACATTGAGCTACACTGTACACTACTAGGCTGTGATCCATGATAGTGAACACAGCCTAGTGTATATAGGATATATGATATCATTGAGCTACACTGTACACTACTAGGCTGTGGATCCTGATAGTGAACACAGAGATAGGTATATAGATATCATTGAGCTACACTGTACACTACTAGGCTGTTGATCCATGATAGTGTGAACACAGCCTAGTGTATATAGGATATATGATATCATTGAGCTACACACTGTACACACTAGGCGTGTATCCATGATAGTGAACACAGCTAGTGTATATAGGAATAATGATATTGAGCACACTGTACCACTACTAGGTGTTACCTGATAGTGAACACAGCCTAGTGTATATAGGATATCATTGAGCTACACGTACATCGCGTGTGTATCCATGATAGTGAACACAGGCCATAGTGTATATGGATATATGATATCATTGAGCTACACGATACACTACTAGGCTGTGTATCCATGATAGTGACCACAGACTAGTGTATATAGGATATCATTGAGCTACACTGACATACTAGGCTGTGTATCCATGAGTGAACACAGCCTAAGTGATATAGGATATAGATATCATTGAGCTACACTGTACACTACTAGGCTGTGTATCCATGATATTGAAAAACAGCCTGAGTGTATATAGGAGTACATTGAGCTACACTGATGTACACTACTAGGCTGTGTATCCATGTCTAGTGAACACAGCCTAGGTATATAGGATATATGGATATCATTGAGTACACTGTACCACTACTAGGGTGTGTATCCATGATAGTGAACACAGCCTAGTGTATATAGGATATCATTGAGCTACACTGCACTACTAGGCTGTTGTATCCATGATAGTGACACAACCTGAGTGTATATGGATATCATGAGCTACACTGTACCTACTAGGCTGTGTATCCATGATAGGGAACACGCCTGTGTATATAGGATATATGATATCATGAGCAGCACTTACACTAGGTGGATCGCATGTATGACACGCCAGTGTATAGTAGGATATCATTGAGCTACACTGTACACTACTAGGCTGTGTATCCATGATAGTGAACACAGCTCGAGTGTATGTGTATATGTAGGATATCGTGAGCTACACAGTGACACTAATGGGCTGGTGTATATCCTCGCTAGTGACACAGGCCTGAGTGGATAGTAGAGTATATGATTGGATATCATTGAGCTACACTGTACACTACTAGGCGTGTATCCATGATAGTGAACACAGCCTAGTGTATATAGGATATGATATCATTAGCTACACTTACACTACTAGGCTGGTGTATCCATGATAGTGAACACAGTCTAGGTATATAGATGATATTTCATTAGCTACTGTACACTCTAGGCTGTGTATCCATGATAGTGAACAAGCCTAGTGTATATAGGGATCATTGAAGCTACACTGAATACTAGGCTGTGTATCCATGATAGTGAACACAGCCTAGTGTATATAGGTATATCTTGAGCTGACACTGTACACTACTAGGCTGTGTTCCATGATATGTGAACACAGCCTAGTGTATAGAGGATATCATTGAGCTACACTGTACACTACTAAGGTGTGTGCGCATGGATCGAGTGTACCACAGCCTGTGTATATAGGATAGTGATATCATAGGTGTACGGTGGGGGATATTCATTGAGCTACACTGTACACTCTGGGCTGTGTTACCATGAGTAGTGAACACAGGCTCGTGTATCTAGGATCTTCAGTGAGCTACACTGTACACATAGGGCTGTGTATCCATGATAGTGAAACACAGTCTAGTGTTATAGATATATGATATCATTGAGCTACACTGTACACTACTAGGCTGTGTATCCATGATAGAGTGAACACAGCCTAGTGTATATAGGATATCATTGAGCACACTGTAAACTACTAGGCTGGTATCCATGATGAGTGGATCACAGGCCGTAGGTAGATAAGGATATCATTGAGTCTGACACGTGTACACTACTAGGCTGTGTATCATGATAGTTGAAACACAGCCTAGTGTTATATAGTGATATATGATAGTCATTGAGCTACACTGTAGAACATAGGCTGTGGTTCCATGGATAGTGAACACAGCCTAGTGTATATAGGATATCTTATGAGCTACACTGTACACTACTAGGATGGGATCCATGATAGTGAAACACAGCTAGTGTATATAGGATATATGATATCATTGAGTACACTGTACACTACTAGGCTGTGTATCCAATGATAGTGAACACAGCCTGAGTGTATATAGGATATAGATACATTGAGCTACACTGTACACTACTAGCTCGTGTTTGTTTCCGATGAATTGAACACAGCTAGTGTATATAGGATATAATTGAGCTACATGGTACACTACTAGGCTGTGTATCCATGATAGTGACACAGCCAGTGTATATAGGATATATGATTATTGAGCTACACTGTACACTACTAGGCTGTGGTGTCCATGATAGTGAACCACAGCCTAGGTATATAGGATATCATTGAGCTACCACTGTACACTTACTAGGATTGGTATTGATAGTGAAACACAGCCTTATGTGTATGGATATTCATTGAGCTACACTGTACACTACTAGGCTGGGTGATCCATGATAGTGAACACAGTCTAGTGTATATAGGATATATGATATCATTGAGCTACACTGTACACTACTAGGCTGTGTATCCATGATAGTGAACACAGCCTAGTGTATATAGGATATCATTGAGCTACACTGTACACTACTCTGCTAAACCCAAGTTTTGAGACCTTTGTATTTATTTTAGTGTACCGGGGATGCCCAATTGTAGCACTTTAAGGGATAAGGTTGTGGTGCAGTGTACATGTGGGTTGGTATATCATGGTATTTTTCTGTGTCAATAAATAATATTTTTAATGGGATGTAAAGTGTGTGTGTGCTTTTCTGGATACTGGGAGGGACGTCCGTGTCTCTGTTATACTATTTCCATAATCATATCACTACTTCCCCTTTGATTGAGTTTGTACAATGATACAATGTTGCAGATCGTTTACTATGGATAAAACCGTTTAGTGAACGTAATTAGCACGATCCATCAGGTAAAGGGCAGGGGAGGAGAATACGCTGTTCATATAACCCCTAATCATTACTGATCTAATTAGCACTAATAAGGATGAAGGCTGTAATTAAATGTAATGTAACAGAAAGCTACTTCATTAAAGTGAAAGGAGCAATATTGTATTTAACGTGTTAGTTCCCTCAGGCTTTATTCTATTTGTGGTTTTAATCATTTGACTTACAAGAAGGTTCTTTACCTGGAATTTGTGGAAACGTTCCCAATATTGGAACATTATTCCCACTAACTATAATGTATCCAATGTATTCTCTTCGGACTGTATCTTCTCCCACATTTTCCAGCTAGAGACATATTGGGGGCGATGCCCAAGTCAGTGTAAAACTCACGTTATCCGGTGTATTATCAGTGGGTTTTACACTGAGTTTGTGTTGCCTGCTCCATTTTCCGAGAATGTTCGGCGATGCTAGACCGCCCTTAGTAAAGTTCTGCGCTACTATGTAGCGTCCATTGAATAGGAGGCGTTAGCCGTGGCACTTACCTGGCAGAGATCCCGTGATGTACAGAATCTCGCACGGGGGATATTTGCATTGAGGGAACTCAGGCAGGCGAGGTGCGTAGGAAGACAATATTGCTTCGCCCCCATAATTTGTTGCAGATGTGTGCTAATACCTAGATAGGGAATCTCTGAAAACATTCCAACACTTTACATAAATGGGGGGACATTTCCCCCCATTGGTTATAATGGTTCCAATTGTCCAATACGAACATTCCGAGGTTTCACGGTCATGTGATCAAATCAAATCCTAAACAAACAGTTTGTATGTATGTATATACAGTATATGTATGTGAATATGTATGTATCTACTAGTCCTGTACATATACCTAATACACTACATATTCACCACATATACTGTATAACATACATACCAAACATACATATACATACATACATATACTTATATAACTCTACCTATTTCACATACTATACTGCTCAATCTTTAAAACATACATATCACATACTAACTGTATATATATACATACAACACATATTCACATACCATATACTGTATATACATACACAAACATACATTCACATACATACATATACTGTATATACATACATATTTACATATATATATTTACATCATACATACATATTCACATACTACTTATATACAATACAAACATACATATTCACATGACATACGATACTGTATATACTACAACCTACTATTCACATACATATACGGTATATACATACATACAAACATACATATTTACATACATACATATACGGTATATACATACATACCTACTTTACATATATATACTGTATATACATACATACATACATATTCAACATACATATACTGTTATATAACATACATACAAACTACCTATTTACATCACATACATTACTGTATATACAACATACCATATTACATACATATACTGTATATACATACATACATACATATTCAACATAACTATACTGTATATAACATACAATACATAACAAAACTGTTTGTTTAGGATTTGATTGATCACATGACCGTGAAACCTCGGAATGTTCGTATTGGACAATTGGAACACCATTATAACAATGGGGGGAATGTCCCCCCCATTTATGTAAAGTGTTGGAATGTTTCAGAGATTCCCTATCTAGGTATTAAGCACACATCTGCAACACATTATGGGGGCGAAGCAATATTGTCTTCCTACGCACCTCGCCTCCGGATTTTCCCTCAATGCAAATCCCCCGTGCGAGATTCTGTACATCCACGGGATCTCTGCACGGTAAGTGCCACGGCTAACGCCTCCTATTCAATGGACGCTACACATAGCGCCAGAACTTTTACTAAGGCGGTCTAGCATCGCCGAACTTCTCGAAAATGGAGCACGGCACACACAAACTCAGTGTAAAACCCACTGATACACACACCGTATAACGTGAGTTTTACACTGACTTGGGCATCGCCCAAATATGTCCTCGAGCTGGAAAATGTGGGAGAAGATACGTCCGAAGAGAAACATTGGACATTAAGTTAGTGGGAATAAGGTCCCAATATTGGGAACGTTTTCCACAAATTCCAGGTAAAGACCCCTTCTTGTAAGTCATGTTTAAAACCACAAATAGAATAAACCCCTGAGGGAACTAACCGTTAAAAACAATATTGCTCCTTTCACTTTATAAGTAGCTTCTGTTACATTACATTTAATTACAGCCTTCATCCTTATTAGTGCTAATTAGATCAGTAATGATTAGGGGTTTATATACAGCGTATTCTCCTCCCCTCGCCCTTTACCTGATGGATCGTGCTAATTACGTTCACTAAACGGTTTTTATCCATAGTAAACGTCTGCAACATTGTATCTTTTGTACAAACTCAATCAAGGGGAAGTAGTGATATGATATAAAAGTATAACACAGAGACACAGGACGCCCCTCCCAGTATCCGAAAGCACACACACACACTTACATCCCTTAAAAATATTATTTATTGACACAGAAAAATACCATGATATACCAACCCACATGTACACTGCACCACAACCTTATCCCTTAAAGTGCTACAATTGGCATCCCCGTACACTAAAATAATACAAAGGTCTCAAACTTGGGTTTACAGAGCAGTAGTGTACAGTGTAGCTCACATGATCTAACCTATATCCACTGCTGTGTTCACTATCATGGATCACAGCCTAGTAGTGTACAGTGTAGCTCAATGATATCATATATCTATATACACCAGACTGTGTTCACTATCATGTACACAGCCTAGATAGTGTACAGTGTAGCTCAATGATATCATATATCCTAATCACTAGGCTGTGTTCACTACCATGGATCAACAGCCTAGTAGTGTACAGTGTAGCTCAATTGATATCATAGATATCCTATATACACTAGACTGGTGTTCACTATCATGGATACACAGCCCTAGTAGTGTACAGTTAGCTCATGATATCCTATATACACTAGGCCTGTGTTCACTACATGGATACCCAGCCTAGTAGTGTACAGTGTAGCTCAATGATATCATATATACACTAACTGTGTTTCACTATCATGGATACACAGCCTAGTAGTGTACAGTGTAGCTCATGAATCATATATCCTATATACACTAGACGTGTTCACTATCATGGATACCAGCCTAGTATGTTCAGTGTAGCTCAATCTATATCCTATATACACTAGACTGTGTTCCTATCCTGGAACACAGCCTAGTCGTGTACAGTTGAGCCTCAATGATTCCTATATACACTAGGCTGTGTTCACTATCATGGATACACACGCCTAGTAGTGTACGTGTAGCTCAATGATATCATATATCCTATATACCTAGGCTGTGTTCACTATCATGGATACACAGCCTAGTAGTGTACAGTGTAGCTCAATGATATCCTATATACACTAGCTGTGTTCACTATCATGGCACACAAGCCTAGTAGTGTACAGTGTAGCTCACTAATATCATATATCCATATACACTAGGCTGTGTTCACTATCATGATACACAGCCTATAGGTACATGTGCTCAATGATATCAATATCCTATATCACTAGGTCTGTTTCACTATCATGGATACACCAGCCTAGTAGTGTACAGTGTACCTCAATGATATCCTATATACACTAGGCTGTGTTTCACTATCATGGACACACACCTAGTAGTGTACAGTTTAGCCCAATTATCATATATCCTATATACCATAGGCTGTGTTCACTATCATGGACACACAGCCTAGTAGTGTACCAGTGTAGCTCAATAATATATATCCTATTAACACTAGCCTGTGTTCCACTATCATGGATACACAGCCTAGTAGTGGTACAGTGAGCTCAATGATATCCTATATACACTAGGCTGTGTTCACTATCATGGATACACAGCCTAGTAGTGTACAGTGTAGCTCACATGATCCTATATACACCTAGGCTGTGTTTTCACTATCATGGATACACCAGCCTAGTATGTCAGTACGTGTAGCTCATGATATCATATATCCTATATACACTAGGCTGTGTTCACTATCATGGATACACAGCCTAGTGTGTACAGTGTAGCTCAATGATATCCTATAGTATCACTAGGCTGTGTTCACTATCATGGATACACAGCCTAGTAGTGTACAGTGTCGCTCAATGATATCCTATATACACTATGGCGTGTGTTCCATCATGGGATACAAGCAGCCTAGTAGTAGTACAGTGTAGCTCAATGATATCCTATTACACTAGGCTGTGTTCACTATCATGGATGACACACCCTAGTAGTGTACGTGTACTCAATGATACAATCCTATATACACTAGGCTGTGGTTCACTATCAGGATACACATCCTAGTAGTGTCACGGTGCTCATGATACTCATATATCCTATATACACTAGGCTGTGTTCATCTATCATGGATACACAGCCCTAGTAGTGTACGTGTGAGCTCAATGATATCCTATATACCGAGTCTGCTTGTCACTATCATGACACACAGCCTAGTAGTGTACAGTGTAGCTCATATATCATATATCCTATATACACTAGGCTGTGGTTCACTCATCATGGATACAACACCCTAGTAGTGTAGTGTTAGCTCAATGATATCCAATATCCATATACCACTAGCCTTGGTTCACTATCATGGATACACAGCCAGTATTTACACGTGTAGCTCAATGATATCATATATCCTATATACACTAGACTGTGTTTCACTTATCATGATACACAGCCTATTAGTGTAAAGTGGTAGCTCAATGATATCATCTATCCTATATACACTAGGCTGTGTTGCAATATCATGGATACACAGCCTGTAGTGCGTACAGTGTAGCTCAATGATATCATATACCATATACACTAGGCTGTGTTCACTATATTCATGGATACACAGCCTAGTAGTGTACAGTGTAGCTCAATGATATCCTATATACACTAGTCTGTCGTTTCACTATCATGGTCACAGCCTAGTGGTACAGTGTAGCTCAATGATATCATATATCCTATATACCACTACGGCCTGTGTTCACCTATCATGGATACACAGCCTAGTATGTACAGTGTAGCTCAATGATATCATATCACACTCAGGGCCCCTGATTTTCACTATCATGTATACCAGCTCTTATCGTAGTCCGTACAGTGGTAGCTCAATGATATCATATATCCTATATACACTAGGCTTGTTCACTATCATGGTACCACGCCTAGTAGTGTACAGGATGCATCTGAATCATATATCCTATATACACTAGTCTGTGTTCTACAACTGGATACACAGCCTAGTGTGTACAAGTGTAGCTCAATGATATCACTATATACACTAGTCTGTGTTCACTATCATGGATACACAGCCTAGTAGTGTACAGTGTAGCTCAATGATATCATATTCCTATATCACTCAAGGCTGTGTTCACTATCATGGATACACAGCCTAGTAGTGTACAGTGTAGCTCAATTTCATATATCCTATATACACTAGGCTGTGTTCACTATCATGGATACACCACCTAGTAGTGTAACAGTGTAGCTCAATGATATCCTATATTCACTAGGCTGTGTTCACTATCATGGATAAACAGCCTAGTAGTGTACATGCTTTACTCTCATGATATCCCTAAATACACTAGGCTGTGTTCACTATCATGGATACACAGCCTAGTAGTGTACGTGTGCTCAATGACATGTATCCTATATACACTAGGCTGTGGTTCACTATCCATGGATACACAGCCTATTATTGTACAGTGTAGCTCAATGATATCTCTATCTATATACACACTAGGCTGTGTTCACTATCATGGATACCACAGCCTAGTAGTGTAGCAGTGTAGCTCATGATATCCTATACTACCACGCAGGCTGTGTTCACTATCATGGATACACAGCCTAGTAGTGTACATGTAGCTCAATGATATCCTAAATACATATAGGCTGTGTTCACTATCATGGTACACAGCCAGTGTGTACAGTTAGCCAATATCTATACATAGCACTAGGCTGTGTTCACATATCATGATAACAGCCTAGTATGTACGTGAGCTCAATGATATCAACTATTATCTACACTAGGCTGTGTTCACTATCCATGGACACACACCCTAGTAGTGTACATTGTAGCTCAATGATATCCTATATACACAGGCTGTGTTTCACTATCATGGATAACACGCCTAGTAGTGGTACAAGTGTAGTCTCATGATATCATATTCCTATATACACGAGGCTGTGTTCACTATCATGGATAACACAGCCGTGTAGTGTACATGATAGCTCAATGATATCCTATATAACACTAGGCTGTGTTCACGATCTGGACACACAGCCTAGTAGTGTACAGTGTAGCTCATGTATCAAATATCTGATATACACTAGGCTGTGTTCACTACTCATGGATACACAGCCTAGTAGTAAACATGTAGCTCAATGATATCTATCTATATACACTAGCGTGTTCACATCATGGACCACAGCCTATAGTGTACAGTGTAGCTCAATGATATCCTCTATACACTAGCTGTGTTTCACTATCATCTAATACACAGCCTAGTAGTGTACAGTGTAGCTTAATGATATCCTATAACACTAGGCTGTGTTCACTTATCAGGATACACAGCCTAGTAGTGTCACAGTGCTAGCTCAATGATACATATCCTATATACACTAGACTGTGTTCACTATAATGGATACACAGCCTAGTAGTGTCCAGTGTAGCTCATGATATCCTATATAAACTAAACTGTGTTCACTATCATGGATACACAGCCTAGTAGTGTACAGTGTAGCTCATGATTCATATCCTATATACACTAGCTGTGTTCACTTCATCATATGGATACGCCTAAGTGTAGCAGTGTAGCTCAATGATATCATAATATACACTCTAGACTGTGTTCACTATCATGATATCACAGCCCTAGTAGTGTACAGTGTAGCTTAATGATATCTCTATATACACTAGACTGGTGTTTCACTATCATGGATCACAGGCCTAGTAGTGACAGTGTACTCAATGATATCCTATATACACTAGGCTGTGTTCACTATCATGGATACACAGCCTAGTAGTGTATACAGTGTAGCTCAATGATATCATATATACACTAAAAGCTGTGTTCATATCATGGATACACAGCCTAGTAGTACAGTGTATCTTAATGATATCCTATATAACACTAGACTGTGTTCACTATCATGGATACACAGCCTAGTAGTGTACAGTGGTAGCTCAAGATATCCTATATACACTAGGCTGTGTTCACTATCATGGATATCACACAGCCTAGTAGTGTAAGTGTAGCTCAATGATATCATATCATACACTAGACTGTGTTCACTATCATGGATACACAGCCTAGTAGTGTACAGTGTAGCTCAATGATATCCTATATCACTAGCTGTGTTCACTATCATGTACCACAGCCTAGTAGTGTACATGTAGCTCAATGATATCCTATATACACTAGGCTGTGTTCACTATCATGGAACACCAGCCTAGTAGTGTACAGTGTAGCTCAATGATATCCTATATACACTAGGCTGTTTCACTATCATGTGATACACAGCCTAGTAGTGTACAGGTGCTCAATGATATCATATTGCTATATACACTAGGCTGTGTTCACTATCATGGATACCAGCCTAGTATTGTACAGTGTAGCTCATGATATCCATATACACTAGCTGTGTTCACTATCATGGATCACACAGCCTAGTATGTGTACATGTAGCTCAATAATTCATATATCCTATATACACTAGGCTGTGTTCACTATCATGGATACACAGCCTAGTAGTTACAGTGTAGCTCAATGATATCAATATATCCTATATCACTAGGCGCTGTTCACTATCATGGATACACACCTAGTAGTGTACATGTAGCTCAATGATATCACTATATCATACATACTACATAGTGTTATCTACTATCATGGATACACAGCCTAGTAGTGTAATGTATGCTCAATGATATCATATATCCTATATACACAGGCTGTGTTCAATATCATGGATACACAGCCTAGTAGTGTACAGCTAGTACGATATCATATATCCTATATACACTAGGCTGTGTTCACCATCAATGGATAACACAGCCTAGTAGTGTACAGTGTAGCTCAATGCATAATCCATATACACTATCTGTGTTCACTATCTGGATACACAGCCTAGTAGTGTACAGTGTAGCTCAATGATATCATATTCCTATATACACTAGGCTGTGTTTCACTATCATGGATACACACCTAGTAGATGTACAGTGTAGCTCAATGAATATCCATATACACTAGGCTTGTGTTCACTATCATGGATACACAGCCTAGTAGTGTACAGTGTAGCTCAATGATATCATATATCACTATATACCTCAGGCTGTGTTCACTATCATGGATACACAGCCTAGTAGTGTACAGTGTAGCCAATATATCATATATCCTATATACACTACGGCTTGGTTCACTACTCATGGATACACAGCCTAGTAGTGTACAGTGTAGCTCAATGCATATCCTATATACACTAGTCTGTGTTCCTATCATGGATACAAGCCTAGTAGTGTACAGTGTAGCTCAATGATTATATCCTATATACACTAGGCTGTGTTCACTATCATGGATACACCAGCCTAGTAGTGTACAGTGTAGCTCAATGATATCATATTCTATATACACGATGCGTGTTCACTATCATGGATACCAGCCTAGTAGTGTACAGTGTAGCTCAATGATACCTACTATACACTAGCTGTTGTCCTTCATGGATACACAGCCTAGTAGTGTACAGTGTAGCTCAATGATATCCTATATACACTAGCTGTGTTTCACATCATGATACACACCTAGTAGTGTACAGTGTATCTCAATGATATCATACCTATATACACTAGCTGTGTTCACTATCATGGATACCAGCCTAGTAGTGTACAGGTGTAGCTCATGATATCATATAATCCTACCTAGGCTGTGTTTCACTATCATGAATACACCGTCTAGTAGTGTACAGGGTAGCTCAATGATATCCAATATACACTAGGCTGTTCACTATCATGGATACACAGCCTATGTGTACAGTGTAGCTCATGATATCCTATATACACTAGGCTGTGTTCACTATCATGGAACACGCCTAGTAGTGTACAGTTGTATCTCATGACTATCCTATATACACTAGCTGTGTTCACTACATGGATACACAGCCAGTAGTGTACAGTGCTCAATGATATCATAAATACCATATACCTAGGCTGTGTTCACTATCATGGATACACAACCTAGTATGTACAGTGTAGCTCAATGATACCTATATACACTACTAGGCGGCTGTTCACTATCATGGATACACAGCCTAGTTAGTGACAGTGTGCTCAATGATATCATAGATCCTATATACACTCGCGTGTTTCACTATCATGGATACACAGCCTAGTAGTGTACAAGTGAGCTCAATGACATCACATATACAACCTGCTGTGTTCACTATCATGGATCCACAGCCTATTGTGTACAGTGTTGCTCAATGATATCAATATCCTACTAACACTAGGCTTGTTTCACCTAATCATGGATCACAGCCTAGTAGTGTACATGTAGCTCAATGATATCCTATATACCACTAGGCTGTTCACTATCATGGAATACAGCCTGAGTAGTGTACAGTGTAGCTTCACATGATATCCTATATCACTACAGGCCTGTGTCCTATCCATAAATACACAGCCCTATAAGTGTACAGTGTAGCTTATGATATCCTATATACCTAGGCTGTGTTCACTATCATGGATACACAGCCTAGTAGTTTACATGTAGCTCAATGATACATATATCCTATATACACTAGTGCTGTCTTTCACTAATCTACGGATACACAGCAGTACGTGTGGTAAGGCTCAATGATATCCTATATAAACTAGACACTGTGTTCACTATCCATGGATACACAGCCTAGTAGTGTAGCATTTTAGTCAGGATTCATATATCCTAGTACCACCTAGACGTGTTCTCCTATCATGGTTACCCACCCTAGTAGTGTACAGTGTAGCTCAATGATATCCCTTATAAACACTAGGCTGTGTTCACTACTCTGGATACACAGCCTAGTAGTGTAACGTGTAGCTCAATGATATCATATATACCCTAGACTGTGTTTCACTATCATGGATACACAGCCTAGTAGTGTACAGTGTAGCTTAATGATATCCTATATACACAGACTGGTTTCATCATCATGGATACACAGCCTAGTAGTGTACAGTGTAGCTCAATGAACTATCCTAATACACAGGCTGTTCTTTCACTCACCAGGATAGCCATAGCCTAGTAGTGTTACAGTGTAGCTCATGACTATCATATATACCCTAGACTGTGTTCACTATCATGGTACCACTCCTAGTAGTGTACAGGGTAGTCTTAATGATCTCACTATATACACTAGACTGTGTTCACTATCATGGATAACAGCCTAGTAGTGTAACGTGTAAGCTCAATTTATCCTATTACACTAGGCTGTGTTCACATCATGGATACACAGCCTAGTAGTGTACAGGTAGCTCAATGATATCTCTTCTCACTAGACTGTGTCACTATATGGATACAGCTAGTAGGGTACAGTGTACTCAGATGATATCATATATCCTATATACACTATGACTGGTTCACTATCATGGATACACGCCCAGTAGTGTACATTGTAGCTCACATCATACCTATATACACTACGGCTGTGTTCACTTCATGGATACACAGCCTGTAGTGTACAGTGTGTCTCAATGAATATCCTAAATACACTAGGCGGTGTGTCACACTCATGGATACACAGCATCGTAGTAGTGTACATGTAGTTTCCGATATCCTCATATTCACTAGTGCCTGCTGTTCATATCATTGGATACACAGCCTATATAGTGTACATGTAGCTCAATGATATCCTATAACACTAGGCTGTGTTCATTCATGGATACACAGCCTAGTAGTGTACAGTGTACTCAATGATATCATATATCTATATACACTACCTGTGTTCACTATCATGGATACACAGCCTAGTAGTGTACGTGGTAGCTCATGATATCCATATACACTAGGCTGTGTTCACTATCATGGATACCCAGCCTAGTAGTGACAGTGTGCTCATGTATATCATATATCCTATATAACACGTCTGTGTTCACTAGCATGGATACACAGCCTATAGTGTACGTGAGCTCAATATATCACTATAATATCCTATATACACTGGCTGTGTTCACTATCATGGATACACACAGCCTAGTAGTGTACAGTGTAGCTCATGATATCCTATATACACTAGCTGTGTTCCTATCATGGATACACAGCCTAGTAGTGTACAGTGTATCTCAATGATATCCTATATACACTAGGCTGTGTTCACTATCAGGATACACCAGCCTAGTAGTGTACCAGTGTAGCTCAATGAGCTATCATATATCCTTATACACTAGGCTGTGTTCCTACTCATGGATACACAGCCTAGTAGTGTACAGTGTAGCTCAATGATATCACCTGATATACACTAGTGCTTTGTTCAATACTGATACAATATACACAGCCTAGTAGTGGTACAGTGTAGCTCAATCATATCTATTCTATATACACTCAGTCTGTGGTTCACTAATCATGGATACACAGCCTAGTAGTGTACAGTGTACCTCATGATATTCTATACTACCACTAGTGTGTTCACTATCATGGATACACAGCCTAGTAGTTTACAGTGTAGCCAATGATATCATTATCCTATATACACTAGGCTGTTTTCACTATCATGGAACACAGCTAGTATGCAGTTTGCTCAATCTCATATCCTATATACACTAGGCTGTGTTCACTATCATGGTACACAGCGAGCATGTAACAGTGTAGCTCATGATTTCATATATCCTATATACACTAGGCTGTGTCACTATCATGATACCCAGCCTAGAGTGTCAGTGTAGCTCCAATGATATTCATATCCCCTATACTACACTAGGCTTGTTTCTCACTATCATGGATACCCAGCCTTAGTAGTGTCCAGTGTCTCAATGATATCCTATATACAACTAGCCTGGTTCACTATCTGGATACACAGCCTAGTAGTGTACAGTGTAGCTCAATGAATCATATATCCTATATACCACTGGCTGTGTTCACTATCATGGATACACAGCCTAGTATGTACAGTGTAGCTCAATGATATCCTATACTACACTAGGCTGTGTTCACTTCATGGATACACCAGCCTGTAGTTGTACAGTGTAGCTCAATGAATCCTATATACACTCAGGCTGTGTTCACTATCATGGATACACACCGCCTAGTAGTGTACACGTGTATCTCAATGATATCATATATCTATAACACTAGGCTGTGTTCACTATCATGGTACACAGCCTAGTAGTTTACAGTGTAGGCTCAATGATATCAATTCTAGATACACTAGCCTGTGTTCACTATCATGGAACACAGCCTAGTAGTGTACAGTTAGCTCAATGATATCCCTATATACACTAGGCTGTGTTCACTATCATGGATAACACGCCTAGTTGTACCAGTGTAGCTCAATGATATCTTCACATAAATTACACAGGCTGTGTCACTATCATGGATAACACACCAGTAGTTACAGTGTAGCTCAATGAATATTCCTATATACCACTAGGCTGTGTTTCACATAATCAGGGTACACAACCTGTAGTGTACAGTGTACTCAATGATATCAATATCCTATATACACTAGGCTGTGTTCACTATCATGCATACACGCCTAGTTGTACAGTGTAGCTCAATATATCATATAATCCTATATACACTAGGCTGTGTTCATATCATGGATACACCAGCCTAGTGTTTACAGTGTAGCTAATGATATCATATCCCTATAACAACTAGGCTGTGTTCACTATCATGGATCCACACCTAGTAGGGTATACATGTTAGCTCAATGATATCCTATATACCTCAGCTGTGTGTCCACTATCATCGGATACCACAGCCCTAGTAGTGTACAGTGTAGCTCAATGATATCAATATACCTATATACACTAGGCTGTGTTCACAATCATGGATACACAGCCTAGTAGTTACAGTGTAGCTCAATGATATCTATATACACTAGGCTTTGTTCACTATCATGGACGACCACAGCCGTATGTACAGTGACTTAGCTCAATGTATATATTCCATATACACTATGGCTGTGTTCACATATCATGGATACACAGCCTAGTATTGTACGTGTCAGCTAATGATATCCTATATACACTAGGCTGTGTTCACCTATCCATGGATACACAGCCTAGTAGTGTACAGTTGTAGCTCAATGATATCATTATACACTAGGCTGTGCCACTATCATGGAACTACACGCCTAGAGTGGTACAGTGTCAGCTTATGATTCCTATATACACTAGGCTGTGTTCACTATCATGGATACACGCCTAGTAGTGTACAGTGTAGCTCAATGATATATATCCTATATACACTAGAACTGTGTTCACTATCATGGATACACAGCCCTAGTAGTGTACAGTGTGCTCAATGATATCCTATAATATACTAGCGTGGTTCACTATCATGGATACACAGCCTAGTAGTGTACGTGTAGCCTCATGATATCATACTTCTATACACACATCACTATCGTGTATCACTATCATGGACTTACACGCCACTAGTAGTGTACAGTGTAGCTCAATGATATCCTAACACACTAGACTGTGTTCACTATCATGGATACACAGCCTAGTAGTGTACATTGTAGCTCTAATGATTATCATATATACACTAACTGTGTTCACCATAGGTGATACACAGCTAGTAGTGTAAAGTGTAGTCTAATGTAATCAATCCCTTATATCACTAAGGGACTGTGTTCCACTATCATGATACACACATAGTAGTGTACAGTGTACGCTCAATGATATCCTATATACACCTAGTCTGTGTTCACTATCATGGCTACAGCACCTATCTGTACGTGTGCTCAATGATATCATATATACCCATACCTAGCTGTGTTCACTATAGGGACTAATACAGCCTAGTAGTGTAGTGTATGTCATATGCATATCTATACTACACTAGGACTGGTTCACATCTGGATACAAGCTAGAGTGTACAGTAGTCAATGAATATTGATATCTACTCAAATGGCCTGTGTTCCACTATCAAATGGATCACAGCCTAGTAGGTACAGTTTAGCTCAATGATGATATATCATAATACACTAGGATGTTGTTCACTTATCAGAACCAACAGCCTAGTAGTGCACAGTGTAGCTCAATCGATATCCCTTATACACTAGTGTTTCACTTACTCATGATACACAGCCTGTAGTGTACAGTGTAGCCTCAATGATATCATATTCTATTACACTAGGCTTGTTCACTATCATGGAACACACGCCTAGTAGTCGTTGCAGTGTAGCTCAATGATATCTTCCTATATACACTAGCGCTGTGTTCCATCATGGATACACAGCCTAGTAGTTACAGTGTAGCTCACGGATACATCAATCCATAACTAGCTGTGTTCACTATCATGGATACACAGCCTAGCTAGTGTACAGTGCTAGCTCAATGATATCTAATTATAATCCTAGGACTGTGTTCACTATCATGTTACACAGCCCTAGTAGTGAACAGTAGCAATGTACAACTAATCTATATACACTAGGCGTTGTTCCACGTCATCAGATACACACCTCTAGTAGTGTGACGTGTAAGCTCAATGATACTATATACCTTATACTATGCTTTTCAACTATCATGGATTACACAGCCTAGTGTGTACAGTGTAGCTCAATGATTCCATATATACAATAGGCTGTGTTCACTATCATGGATACACAGCCTGTAGTGTAGTGTACTCACTGATACCCAAATGGCTTTACATCTGGACGCCTAGTGTGTACATATCAATTTCCTATATACACCTAGGCTGTGGTTCACTATCATGGATACCACACCTCAGTAGTGTACAGTGTAGCTCAATTGATATCTCCTTATATACACCCTAGGCTGTTCTTCACTATCATGGGTAGCACAGAACTAGTAGTGTTCCAGTGTAGCTCAAGATATCCATATATCCTATACACTCAGCTGTGTTCACTATCATGGTAACAGCCTAGTAGTGTACAGTGTAGCTCAATTGATATCATTCCTAACTACGACACGCGCCCAATCGTTCAATATTCCTCTCTCCACGCAGCTGTTCAAGCAACACAGCCTAGTAGTGTACGAGTGTGCTCTAATGAAATATTACCTATTACACTACGGCTGTGTTCCACTATCATGGAAACACGCCAGTAGTGTACAGCTGTAGTCAATATTGCCAAATTCCTTATGACTAGGCTTTTTCACATGGATCGCCTAGTATTAGTCATACTCAGAACTTTCACTGCTGTGTCTAGTATATACACAGCCTAGAATGTGGTACAGTTTAGCTCAATGATATCACTATATACACTAGGCTGGTTCACCTATCAGGAATCACAGCTATAGATGTCAGTGTAGCTTAATGATATCTTATATAACACTAGGCCTTGTTTCACTATCATGGATAACCCCTTAGTAGTGCTACAGGGTAGCTCAAGGATCTCATATATCCTATTACACTAGATGCTGTGTTCACTATCATGGATACACAGCCTAGTTTAGTGTACAGTGTAGCTCAATGTTCGTATAGACTAACTGTTCATATCAGGAATACACCTGAGTCATGAGCTCATATATACAACCTAGGATGTGTCACATATCATGGATATAACACCTATAGTGTACAAGTGTAGTCCAGATACCATATCGTCATATACACCTAGAGCTTGGTTCACTATCATGGTAACACAGCTAGTAGTGGTACAGTGAGCTAATGATTCCTATAATATTACACTAGACGGTTCAACTATCATGGATACACACCTAGTAGCTGTACCAGTGTAGCTCAATGCATTCCTATATACCATGAGCGCTGTGTTCAATATCATGGAACATAGCCTAGTAGTCTACGTTGTACTCAATGTATATATTCATATACACTAGCTGTGTTCACTATCATGTACACATCCTAGTAGTTGGACAGTGTAGCTTAATGATATCCTATATACACTAGTGCTGTGTTCACTATATGGATACAACAGCCTAGTAAGTGAACAGTGTAGCTCAAATGATATCATATATCCTAATTACACTAGGCTGTGTTCACTATCATGGATAACACAGCTATAGTGGTACAGGTGTAGCTCAATGATATATCACTATTACACTTAGGTGTTCACTATCATGGATACACAGCCTAGCTAGTGTACACGTGTGCTTAATGATATCCTATATACACTAGGCTGTCTTCACTATCAGGGATAACAAAGCCTAGATAGTGTACAGTCGTAGCTCAATGATATCCTCATACTAACACTCAGCTGTGTTCACTCATCATTGAACAAGACCTAGTTAGTGGTCCTGTAGCCAATGATATCCTATATACACTAGCTGTGTTCACTATCATGGATACACACCCTAAGTGTATCCAGTGTACTCAATGATATCAGATATCTATATACACTAGGCTGTGTTCTCACATCTCGGATACACGTCATAGTAGTGTAACATGAGCTCAATGATCATCCTATATACACTAGGCTCGTGTTCACTATCATGGATCACAGCCTAGTAGTGGACAGCTGAGCTCAATGAATATATTATCCTGATATACACTAGGCTGTGTTTCACTATATGGATCACAGCCTAGTAGTGTACCAGTGTAGCTCAACTGTATCATACCTAATATACCGAGGCTGGTGTCCTATTTCATGGCTACACAGAATCAGTAACTGTAACAGTGCAGCTCAATATATCATATATCCTATAGTACACTAGACTGTGTTCACTATCTCATGATAACACAGCCTAGATAGGTAAAGTGTCTAGCTCAATTATATCATATATCCTATATACACAGCTGTGTTCAATATCATGGATACACAGCCGTAGTAGTGTACGTGTAGACATGACTATCATACTCTCCTATAACACTAGCTGTGTTCCTACATGGATCACAGCCTAGTGTGGTACAGTGTAGCTCATGAGAATTATCCTATATACACTAGCTGTGTTCACTCATCATGGAGACAACAGCAGTAGTGTACAGTGTAGCTCAATTGATATCATATATCTCACACTAGGCTGTGTTCACTATCCTGGATTACACAGCCTAGGTAGTGTACAGTGGTAGTCAATGATATCCTATATAACACTAGGCTGTGGTTCAAACTCATGGATACACAGCCTATTCAGTGTACAGTGTAGCTTCAATGATATCATACTATTATTACACCTAGGACTGGTTCACTTATCATGGATACACAGCCTAGAGGTACAGCTGTAGCTCATGATATCATATATCCTATATACACTGGACTGTGTCACTACTCAATGGATACACACCTATAGTGTACAGTGTAGCTCAAGATCAATATCGTTCATATATGGACCAGCCTAGAGTGCAGTGGATCAATATCAACTATCACTGGTTTCACTACATGACACAGCCTAGTAGTGTACAGACTGTAGCTCATGAATCTTATCTAATACACTAGGCCGTGTGCAACTATCATGGATACACAGCACTTAGTAGTGTATACAGCGTATAGTCAATATATCCTATTCCACTATGGGACTGTTCTCACTATCAGGGATACACAGCCTGTAGTGTACCATGTAGCTCAATGATATCCTATATCACTAGGCTCGTGTTCCTCATCATAGGATACATCAGCCTAGTAGTGTACATGTACTCAATGATATCATATATTCCTACTAGTACACTGGCGGTTTTCCTACTCATGTATACACACGCCTAGTACGTGTACAGTGCTCATGAATCATTTCCTGATATCACTATTTTACTATGGACAGTCAGGTGTACTGTACAAGATCCTTACACTAGGGGTTATACATGGATACACACCTAGTAGGTAAGTAGCATGATACTACAGTGGTTCATAATGACCGTATGTCCATGTAGTACATATATCTATATACACTGGCCTGTTCACGATCAGGGGATACACAGCCTAGTAGTGTCAGTGAGTTCAAATTCTTATCTATGTACAGACTTTCACTATTGACCGTATGCAGTGACTCATGATCCTATATACACTAGGCTGTGTTTCACTATCATGGATAACACAGCCTAGGAGTGTCACAGTTGTGCTCAATGATATTCACTATATACTATACAGAGGCCTGTGTTCACTATCCACTGGATAACACGCCTAGTAGTGTACAGGTTAGACTCAATGTATATCTATCTAATCCAGCTGTGTTCCACTCATGGTACACACCAGCCTAGTAGTGTACAGTGTAGCTTCCAATGATACTCAAATATCCTATATCCACTAAGGCTGTGTTCACTATCATGGATACCACAGCTAGTAGTGGACAGTGCTTAGCTCACATGATATCCCATATACACTACTGGCTGTGTTCAATCATGGATACACCGCCTAGTAGTGTACAGTGTAGCCTTCAATGATTCCGATATTTACACTAGGCTGTGTCATATCATAAGATACACAGCCTAGGTAGTTGTACAGTGTTACTTCAATGATTTCCTATATACATAGCTGTAGTTCACATCATGGTACACGCTGTAGTGTACATGTAAGCGTCATGATATCATATATCCTATATCACATAGGCTGGTTCAACTATCATGGATCCAGCCTCCTAGTATGTACAGTGTAGCTCAATTATATCCTATATACACTAGGCGTGTGTCACTATCATGAACACAGCCTAGTAGTGTACAGTGTAGCTCAATATATCATATATCCTATATACACTAGGCTGTGGGCACTATCATGGTTCACGCCTAGTATGTAAGGTAGCTCATGATATCCATTATACAACACTAGCTGTGTTTCACTATCATGGATACACAGACCTACGTAGTGTACAGGTAGCATCGATGATATCATATCATTAACACTAGCGGTTTCACCTATCATGGATACACAGCAGTCAGCGTACACGTGATAGCTTAATGATACCTATATAAACTACGAACTGTGTTCACTATCAGGATACACAGCCTAGTAAGTGTACACGTCGTAAAGTCAATGATATCATATACATATCATTTAGGATCTGTTTCCACTAGACATGGTTACACAGCCTAGTAGTGGGTACACAGGTTAGCTCTGATATTCTATATACACAGGACTGTGTCTCACTATCATGGATTACACAGCCTAGCGTAGTGTTACGTGTAGCTTCAATGATCATCCATATATACACTATACTGTGTTCACTATCACTGATACACAGCCTAGAGATGTACAGTGTAGCTTCATGAGTTTACCTATATACCTAGGACTCGTGTTTCACTTAAATTTTTTCCTGGATACAACCAGCCTAGTATGTACAGTGTAGCTCAAGATGACCTTTATACACTAGAGCTTGTTCACTTCATGCTGATACACTAGCCTATTAGTGTACAGTGTAGTCAATGATATCCAGCCTAATACCACTAGACTGTCGTTCACTATCATGGCTACAAAGCCTAGTAGTGTAAGTGTAGCTCAATCTGATATCCTATATACCCTAAGATGTGTCACTATCATGGATACAAGCCTAGTAGTGTACAGTTTGTAGCTCAATGATATCCTTATACACTAGGCTGTGTCACTATCATGGATACACAGCTAGTAGTGTACAGTGTAGGCTCAGTATCTCATATATTACACTAGATGTGTCACTCATCATGGATACACAGCCTAGTAGGTCACAGTGTTAGCTCATGATTCCTATATACCACTGACTTGTGTTCAACTATCAGGATACAAGTCCCTAGTAGTGTTACAGTGCTAGCTCATGATGAATCAATACCTATATACCTAGGCGTGTTGTCACTACCTGGTAACAAGCCTAGTAGTGTACGTGTAGCTCACATGATATCCTTATACATGCCTAGGCTGTATTCCTAGCATGGATTGACACAGCCTAGTAGTGTATCAGTGTACTCAACTGATATTCCTTTAATACACTAACTGTGTTACTATCATGGATACACACGCCTACTAGTTGTACAGTGTACAGCTCAATGATATCATATATCTATATACACTAGGCTGTGTCACTATCATGATACACAGTCTAGTAGTGTACAGTGTAAGCCCATGATTGATCCTATATTACAATAGGCTGTGTTCATCTACATGGATACACAGCCCTAGTAGTGTACAGTGTAGCTCAAGATATCCTATATACCACTAGGGCTGTGTTCACTATCATGGATACCAAGCTAGTATGTACAGTGTAGTTAATGAGTTATCAAACATATCATAGGCTTGTTCACTTTATCATGATACCACAAGCCTAGTAGTGCTACAGTGTAGCTCATGCTATGTCCCTCCATACTACACTAGGCGTGTTGTTCAATATAATGGATACAACAGCCTAGTATGTGACAGCGTAGCTCAATGATATCATATATCCTATATACCCTGGCTGTTTCACTGATCATGGAACCACAGCCTCGTGTATACCAGCTGTAGTCAAATGATATCATATACACTAGTGCTGGTTCACTATCAGGTCGATACACAGCTAGTACGTAGCACGTGTAAGCTCCAATGCTATCATTATCAATATACTACATAGGCTGTTTTCATATCATGGACTACACAGCCTAGTATGGTAACAGTGTAGCTCAATGATATACCGATATACACTAGGCTGTGTTCACTATCACGGGATACACAGCCTAGTAGTGTACCAGTGTAGCTCCAATGATATCACCTATATACACAGGCTGTGTTCACATCAGGGCATACCTCCTGTAGTGTACAGGGTAGACTAATGATATCATATACCTCTATACACACTAGGCTGTGTTCACTATTCAGGATACCACAGCCGATAGTTACAGTGATAGCTCAATGATATCTATATACACTAGTCTGTGTTCACATCATGGTACACACACGCCTGTAGTGTACAGTGTTAGCTCAATGATACTCATAATATCCTATTACCTAGGCTGTGTTCACCTATCATGGATACCACCAGCCTAGTACTGTACAGGTGTAGCTGCACTTATCCTATTACACTAGGCTGTGTTTCACTATCACTGGATCCACAGCCTATAGTGTACAGTGTACCTTCAATCGATACCTAATATACCACTAGGCTGTGTTCACTATCACCATGGATACACAGCCTAGTAGTGTACGTGTAGCTCATGCAATCATATCCTCATACTACACTAGGCTGTGTTTCACTTCCATGGAACACAGCCTAGTAGGGTAACAGGGTAGCTCAAATGTATCATATCCTATATCCACTAGGCTGTGTTTCACTATCATGCGACACAGCCCTAGTAGTGTTACAGTGTAGTCTCAAGTATCTCTATAAACACTAGGGTCTGTGGTCACTATCATGGATACCACCTAGTAGTAGCTCGCTGTAGCTCAATGATAGCCTAATACCTAGGTGTGTCACTTATCATGGAAACAGCCTAGTACGTCGTACAGTGTAGCTCAATGATATCAACCTATATACACTGCTGTGTATCATATCATGGATACACAGCCAGTAGTGTCCAGTTGTCGCTCAATGACTATCATATATCCTATATACCTAGGCGTGTGATACTATCATGATCACACAGCTAGTCGTGTACAGTGTACTCAATGATATCAATCTATATACACTAGGCGCTGCTGTTCATATCCATGGATCACACAGACTAGTTAGTGTACAGTGTAGCTCAATTATATCATATATCCTATATACCTAGGCTGTGTTCACTATCATGGATTACACAGCCCTAGTAGGTACAGTGTAGCTCATGATATCTATATCATATCACTGCCTGTGATCATATCATGGAATACACAGCCTAGTTAGTTCTACAGTTAGCTCAATGATTCATTATATATACAACTAGGCTGGGTCCTATCATGGTACACAGCCTAGTATGTCGTACAGTGTAGCTCAATGATATCATATCTATATACACTAGGCTGTTGTTCACTATCATAGGAACACAACCTAGTAGTGTACAGCTGTAGCTTGATATTCTCAATGATATCCGATACCTTAGGCTGTGTTCACATCATGGTACACAGCCTAGTAGTGTTACAGTGGTAGCTCAATGAATCATATCCTATATACACTAGGACTTGTTCACTATCATGGGATAAAGCCCATAGTAGTGTGCAGGTAGCTAATGATATCCTATATCACATAGCGTGTGTCACTATCATGGATACACTCTAGTAGTGTACAGGGTGTAGCTTATGTATCCTATATACCCTAGTTGTGTCTACCTATCATGGGTACAACAGCCTAGTAGTGTACAGTGTAGTCCTCAATGATATCTATATCCTATATACACTAGCTGTGTTGCATATCATGTACACAGCCCTAGTAGTTTACCGCTTGTTTTCTCAAGATCATATAATCCAGATATACACTAGCTGTGTTCACTATCAATGGATTACACAGCCTAGTAGTGTACACTTGTAGCTCAATGATATCATTAACTATATACACTAGGCTGTGTTCACTACTCATGGTTGCACACAGCTTAGTAGTGCTACATTGTAAGTCATGATATCTATATACACTGCTGTGTTACTATCATGGATACACAGCCTAATTGTGTACAGTGTAGCTCACATGATATCATACTAATCCCTACTAGACCTGGCTGTTTTCATATCATGGATACACAGCCTAGAGTGTACAGTGTACTTCAATTGATATCCATATACACTCAGGGTGTTCCACTATCATGAGATACACAGCTATAGTGTACGTGTCAGCTATGTAGCTCATAGTCCTATATACACATTGGCTGTGTTCACTATCCATGGTCGATAAGCCTAGTAGTGTACAGTGTGAGCTACTGATTAATTTATATCACACTAGCTGTGTTACACTATCATGGATCACATCCTAGTAGTGTGTACAAGTGTAGGCTTCAATGATCCTATATACACCTTAGGCCTGTGGTTCACCACTAATGGATGACCAGATACTAGTGTGTACATCGTTAAGTCAATGATATCCTATAATACACAGGCTTGTGTTCCACTATCATCGGATCACAGCCTAGTAGTGTACACGTGTAGCTCAATGATATCATAATATCTACACAGACTGTGTTCACTATATGGATACACAGCCTAGTAGTGTACAGTGTAGCTAATGATATCCTATATACACACACTTTGTGTTCATATCATGGGATACACAGCCTCTAGTATGCCTGTACCAGTGATACAATATATCCTATATACACTAGTTCTGGGTTCACTATCAGGATACACAGCTAGTAGACCTGTACGAGTGTTAGCTCAATGCTATCCTATATACATAGATAGTGTTCACTATCATGGGTACACAGCCTAGTAGTGTACAGTGGTAGTCAAGATAGATATCCTCTATACACTAGCCTGTGTTCACTATCATGGAGACCCAGCCTGAGTAGTGGTACAGTGAGAAGTCACATGATTATATCCTCAGAGAACGAGGCGTGTCGTCACATCAGGGATACAACACTAGTTAGTGTACAGTGAGCCCTCAATGATATCCTATTATCCTATATAGCAAGCTGTGTTCACTATCATGGTACACAGCCTCTAGTAGTGTACAGTGTGGAGATCAATGATCCTATTCGATACACTAGGCCAGGCTGTGTTCACTATCATCGATACACAGCCGTAAGTAGTGTACTAGTGTAGCTCATGATATATATCCTATATACACTAGGCTGTGTTCACTATCATTGGATACACAGCCTAGTAGTTTTACATGTATGCTCAATGATCTCATATATCCATATACACTAGGCTGTGGTTACTCATGCATATACCAGCTAGCAGTCCCCCGCTCCCTCCCCCGCCCGCTACCAGCCCTACCACCGCTCCACCCCCCCACCCGCGCCTCACCCAATTGCCATGATATCCTATATACACTAGGCTGTGTTCACTATCATGAAACCACCCTATAGTGCTTACAGTTCGTAGCTCAATGATATATTCCTATATACACTAGGCTGTGTTCACTATCATGGGGATACATCCAGCATAGTATGTACAGTGTAGCCCACTGATACTCCTAATACATAGGACTGTGTGTACCTATCATGGACACACAGCTAGAGTGTTAAGTGTAAGCTCAATGATATTCATATATCCTATATACACTAGGCTGGTTCACTATCATGGATACACACGCCTAGTTTAAAGTGTACAAGATACTATTCAAGCTGGTCATGGAACACGATCACAGTCGATGATACCTAGTATAACACTAGGCTGTTGTTCACTACATGTTACACAGCCTTATGAGTGTACAGTGTACGACTAATGATCATCCTTAAATACACTAGGTACTTGTTCACTATCATGGATACAAAGCCTAGTAGTGTACAGTTTGTAGTCAATGATATCTACCTAATAACACTAGAGCTGTGTTCACTATCATGGATACCACAGCCTAGTATTGTACATTGTAGCCAAGCCTCATAGTATCTATATACACTAGGCTGTGTGTCAATTCATGGATACACAGTCTATGTGTACAGTGTAGCTCTAATGATATCATATATCCTAATACACTCAGGCTGTGTCTACTAAGCTGGATACACAGCCTAGTATTGCAGTGGTAGCTCAAGATGATATCCTCTATACATACTAGGCTGCGCACATATCATGGATACACAGCATAGTGAGTGTACAGTTGTAGCTCAGATTATATTCACCTATATACCACTAGGCGTGTTCACTATCATGGATACCCCTAGTGATGTACGTGTAGCTCAATGATATCATATATCCTATAACACTAGGCTTGTGTTACACTATCAGGATACACACCTAAGCTAGTGTACAGTTGTAGCTCAATGATATCCTATCTACCTAGGACTGTTGTTCACTATCATGGATACAAAGCCTAGTAGGTACACGTTGTAGCTCATGATATCATTACTATCTACATCTAGGCTGTGGTTCACTATTCACTGTGGACCACAGCCTAGTAGTGTACAGTGTAGCCAATGATATCAAACTATATATCACTAGGCTGTGTTCTATCATGGATACACCCTACCAGTAGTGTACAGTGTAGCTCAATGATATCCTATATACACTGGCTGTGTTTCAATTCATGGTACACAGCCTCGTAGTGTACTAGTTAGCTCAATGATATCATAATCTCCTATACTAACTAGCGTGTTCACTATCATGATACACAGCTAGGGTGTACGTGTAGACTCAATGATATCTATATAACACTAGGCCTGTGTTCAATATCATGGATCCACACCTTAGTTTGGGACAGTGTACCTCAATTATTCATATACACTTAGTACACTAGGCTTTGTGTTCACTATACAGCCTGTATGTACAGTGACATGAAACAACATAGTATGATGCTACAGGGATGACAGCTCAGTAGTGAGCTCATTCAAACTATATACACTGGCTGTGTTCACTATCTGGATACACAGCCTGTAGTAGGTGTAACGTGTAGCTCAATGATATCCATATCATACACTAGCTTTGTTCACTATCATGGATCCAAGCCTAGTATGTACATGGTAAAGCCTCAATGATACTCATATCCTATACACTAGCCTCGTTTTCAACTATCATGGATACCAGCCTAGTAGTGTACGTGTAGCGCAATGATATCTAATATCCTATAAAAACTAGACTGCGCTGTTCACTAATCATGGATACAACTCTAGTAGTGTACAGTTTAGACTCAATGACATCCTATATAAACTGTAGTCACTGGTTCAACCTATCATGGATACACATCTAGGTAGCTGTACAATGCTATAGCTCAATGATATCATATATCTATATACACTTAGGCTGTGTTACTATCATGGTACACACGCCTAGTAGGTACAGTGACTCAATGATATCCTATATACACAGCTGGTGTCTCACTATCTGGAATCACGCCTAGTAGTGTACAGTGTAGCTCATGATATCCATATATACACAGTGCTGTTTCACTATCATGATACCAGACCTAGTAGGTACCGTGTAGGCTCTGATATTCCATCTACACTAGACTGTGTTTCACTATCTGGATACACAGCCTAGATAGTGTAAGTCAGTGTCAAGATACTCAATGATATCCTATTACACTAGCCTTGTTCACTTCATGGATACAAGCCTAGTAGTGTACAGTGTAGCTCAACATAATTCAGTATATACACTAGGATGTGTTCACTATCATGGATGAACACGCATGTAGTGTAGACATGTACTCTATATGAATCCTATACACTAAGGCTGTGTTCACTTCAGGGAACATCACTCAGTACGTGTAACGCTATCAATGATATCCTATAACCCTACACTAGGCTGTGTTCACTATCGGATACACGCCTAGTATAGTGTGACAGTGAGCTCCATTGATATCTATAACACTAGGCTGTTTCACTAAATCATGAACACACTAGTAGGGTACAGTGTAGCTCTAATGATTTCTATCCTATAATCACTAGCTGTGTCACTATCATCGGATACCCAGCTAGTAGTGACAGTGTAGCTCAATGATATCCTATATACACTAGGCTGTGGTCACTATCATGTGAAACAACCTGTAGTGTACCCTCTTGGTAGCTCAATATTCGATATACTCCTATATACACTAGGCTGTGTCACTAGCTCGGATACACAGCTAGTAGTGTACCATGTGATCAAGACTACATGATATCTATAACACTAGACTGGTGTTCACTATATGGATACACAGCCTAGTAGTGTAAGTGTAGCTCAAGTGTATGATCATATATATACACCAGGCTGTGTTCACTATCATGGATACACAGCCTCGTAGTGTACAGTGTAGCTCAATATATCCATTACAACTGACGCTCGTGTCCACTATCATGGACTACAAGCCTAGGTAGTGTACAGTGTAGCTCAATGATATATATCCTATTACACTGAGGCTGTGTTCACTATCTGGATACACAGCACTAGTGTGTACAGTGTAGTCAAATTGATATCTATATACACTAGGCTGTGTCAATTCATGGATACCAGCCCTAGTAGGTACAGTGTATCAATGATCATCTATATACACTAGGCTGTGTTCACATACTCATGGATACACACGCTAGTAGTACAGTGTGCCTCAATGAATAATACCTATATACATAGCTGTGTTCAGGCTCCCTACTCATCGGGAGCTCCAGCCTAGTACGTGTACAGTGTAGCTCAATGATATCTATCTATTACACTAGGCGGTGTTCACTATCATGGATAACCAGCCTAGTAAGTGTAAGTGTGCTCAATGCTATCATTATAGACACTGAGGCGTGTTCACTATCATGGATCACTCAGTCTAGTAGTGTAACAGTGTATCTTCAATGATATATATGCCTATATACACTAGGCTGGTGTTCACTATCAGTACACAAGCCTAGTAGTGACAGTTACGCTCAATGATATATATATCCTAATACACTAGGCTGTCGTTCACTAAATGGATACACAGCCTAGTACGTGTACAGTGTAGCTCAATGATATCATCTATATACACTAGAGTGTGTTCCATCCATGGATACCACACCTAGTAGTGTAACAGTGGCTAGGCTCATGATCAATAATCCTATTATACACTCGAGCTGTGGTACACTATCATGGATCACCCAGCCTAGTAGTGTACAGTGTAGCTCAATGATATCATATCCATATTACATAGGCGTGTTCACTATCAGTGAGCACAGCACTCTAGTAAGTTGTACCGTGGTTAGCTCAATGATATCCTAATTACACTAGGCTGTGCACTATCATGGATCACCACAGCCTAAGTAGTGTACAGTGTGAGCTCAATTGATATCATATTATCCTATACACTCGGATGTGTTCACTATCATCAGGATACCAGCCTAGTAGGTGACCATGTAGCTTAATGGATATCCTACTATACACTAGGCTGTGTTCCACATTATCGGATACACGACACGTATGATGTATACAGTGTAGCTCAATGTACAATAGCTATATACACTCAGGTTGTGATCACTATCATGGATACAAGCCTAGGTAGTGTACAGTGTAGCTCAATGATCATATAATATACATACCTAACTGCTGCTGAACCTATCATGGATACACCATCCATAGTGTAACTTGTAGCTTAAGGATATCTATATACACTAGGCTGTGTTCACTATCCATGGATGACACACAGCCTAGTATGCTACAGTGTTAGCCTCAACTGACTATATATTCACTATATACACCTAGGCTGTGTTTCACTATCATGGGATACACCAGCCTACGTCAGTGTACAGTGTAGTACGCTCAACTGAATCATAACTTACTACCTACGCTGTGTTCCATCATCATGTGATACCAGCTAGTAGCTGTACAGTGTAGCTCAATGATATCTATCACTCTGAGATCTGGTGACTCATTATCATGGATACACAGCGCACTAGTAGTGTACAGTGTAGCTTCAATGATATCTATATCCTATACAATATGCTGTGTTCACTATCATGGAAAACATCACCTATGTAGTGTACAGTGTAGCTCAATGAGATCCGTACACTCAGGCGGCGCTTTCTATCCATGGACTACACCAGCCGTAGTGTAACAGATGTAGCTCAATGAATCTATCCAGCTGTGTTCCTACCCAGTCACAGCTGTAGTCGACAATGATAAATATCCATATACACAGGCTGTGTCACTCATATGCGCATACACAGCCTGTAGTGCGTAAGTGTAGCTCCCACACATGACTGTCCTACTATACACTAGGCTGTGTTCACACTATCACTGGAACACAGCCTAGTAGTGTACAGTGTAGCTCAAGAGATACCTAAGTACACTCATGGCTGTTTCACTATCCATGGATACCACAGCCTAGTATTGTACAGTGTAGTCTTAATGATACCCTAATACAATAGGCTGTGTTCACTATCATGGTACACAGCTAGCAGTGTACCAGTTTAAGTCAATGCAAATATCCTATCCATATACACTCAGACTGTGTTCAATATCATGGATACACCAGCCTAAGTTAGTGTAAGTGTAGCCATGATATCATATCATCCTACTATACACTAGGCTGTGTTCAACATCATGGATACACGCCTAGTAGTGTAACAGAGTAGTCATGATATCCATCATATACACTATCACGGCTGTGTCCACTAGCATGGTGACTACAGCACAGTGCGACACAGGTAGGTAGCGTGATAGCATAAAAGATATCCTACATATCTAATACACTAGGCTGTGTTCACTTCAGTGGATAAACGAGCCTAGTAGTTGTTACAGTGTGCTCAATGATTCATTTATCCTACTATACACTAGGCGTGTCAATAACTGATAACGATCTAGTAGTTGTACCAGTCATGTCATGCCCTACATATAGCTCCATTATACACGGCTGTGTTCACTATCATGGATACACAGCCTAGTAGGTACAGGTTAGTCTCAATGATACTACCTATCTACACAGGGTGTGTGTCACTATCATGGATACACACAGCTAGTAGTGGACAGTGTAGCTCAAATGATATCGTATATACACTAGGCTTGTTCCCTATCATGGACTACACAGCCCTAGTAGTGTCAGTGTACTCCAATGATATCAATCTCCTATATACACTTAGCTCTGTGTTCACTAGCATGGTACACGCTAGTTAGTGTACACGTGTAGCTCAATGTTACTCGTATTACACTCAGGCTGGTTTCACTATCCATGGACTACACAGCCTAGTAGGTGTACCTGTAGCTCAATGATATCATATGTCCTATAATCACGTAGCCTGTGCTTCACTATCATTGGATCACCAGCCTAGTACGTGTTACAGTAAGTCTAGTACTACAATATATCTTACGTGCTGTTCGACATACTCATGGAACACAGCCTAGTAGTGTATCAGTGTAGCTCAATGATTATACCTATATACACTAAGGCATGTGTCCACTATCATCGGACACCACATCGCTGTAGTGCTACGTGTAGCTCAATGATCATATTCCTTAATCATACATACTATGGCTGTGTTCACTATCACGGAAACACCTAGTCGTGGTACAGCTGTAGCTCAATATGCAATCTCTATATTACACCTAGGTTGCTGTTCACTATCAGATTGCGACACATCGAGCCTACGTGTGTACAGTGTTAGCTCAACTGGATATCATCTATCCTTATTACACTAGGCTGTGTCACTATCATCGGATACAACGCCTAGAGTGGTACAGTGTAGTCCTCAACTGATATATGTCTATATACACTATCGCTGTGATTCCATGATCTAGGATAACAGCATAGTAGTGTCAGTGTAGCTCAAGTGATCTACCTATATACAACTACTGGCCTGTGGTCACCTATCATGGGACTCACAGCCTAGTAGGTGTACAGTTGTAGCTCATGACATCTACTCCTATAACATAGGCTGGTTCACTATCATGGGTAACACGCCCTAGTAGGTGTACAGTTGTAGTCTCAATGATATCAATTCCTATAGTACACTAGGCTCTGAGACTGCATACATGGATACGCCTATTAGTGTCCATGCTAGACTCAATGTATATACTATACCTAGGTCTGCTGTTCACTCTATCATGGATACACGCATCGTATGTGGACAGTGTACGCTCAAGGATATCCATATATCCTATATTACACTAGAGCTGTGCTTCACTACTATCGGGCATACACAGCCTTAGTAGTGTACCAGTGTAGCTCAATGCATATCCTATATCACTCAGGCATGTGTTCCACTATCATGGACTAAAGCCTAGTAGTTGTACGCAGTGTATCCATGTCTAATGATACCTAAACAACTAGCTGTGGTTCAACTATCATGGGGGATACACAGCTTAGTAGTGTACAGTGCTAAGCTTCATGATACTCCTAGTATACATCCTAGGCTGCTGTTCACTATCATGGGATACACGCCTAGTTGTCTACAGTGTAGCTCAATGATATCCGATTATACACTAGGATGTGTTCACTATATGGACACACAGCCTAGTAGTGTCCAGTGTAGCTCAATGATATCATATATCCTATATACACTAGTCCACACTAATAATAATTAACTAGATTGTAAGCTCTTCGGGGCAGGGACTGATGTGAATGTATACATGTAATTGTAAAGTGCCACGGAAGATGTTGGCGCCATATAAATCCACAATAATAATAATTAACTAGATTGTAAGCTCTTCGGGGCAGGGCCTGATGGGAATGTATACATGTAATTGTAAAGTGCCACGGAAGATGTTACAATAGCCTGTCGCTATGAAAATATGCTCCTCGATGGGTTTATTATATAACAAATAGCAATAGCGTCCTTACCCTTGTCATATGGGTTCTATTATATAACAAATAACACTAGCTGTCATGTACCACTGTCATCTGGGTTTATTATATAACAAATAAAAACACATAGCTGGTCCGCTATTACACTGTCCTCTGGGTTATTATTATAACAAATAGCAATAGCTGTCCTTACCCTGTCATCTAGGGGTTTATATATAACAAAATATACACTAGCTGTCTCTGACATGTCCTCTGGGTGTATTATATAAACAAAATAGTGCAAATAAGCTGTCTGTACCCTGTCCTCTGTTTCGATTATATAACAATAGAAACTGAGCGTTGCGTAACTAGTCCTGGGTTTTATATAACAAAATAAACACTAGCTGGTCCGTACACTTGTCATGGGTTTATTATAACCAACTGCGCAGGCTGCTTTTCGGGTTTATTATATATAACAATACAATAAGCTGTCCTTACACTGTCTCCTGGGTTTATTATAAACAAAATAAACTAGCTGTCTGTACACTGTCCTCTGGGTTTTATATATACAAATACACTAGCTGTCCGTACACTGTCCTCTGGGTTTATTATATAACCAAATAAGCAATAGCTGTCCTTACCCTGTCATCTGGGTTTATTATATAACAATAGCTGCGTGTACGCTGTCCTCTGGGTTATTATATAACAAAATAAATAGCTGTTTTACACTGTCCTCTGGGTTTATTATATAACAAATAGCACTAGCTGTCCGTACCTGTCCTCGGGTTTATATATAACAAATATCATAGCTGCTCCGTACCTGTCTCTGGGTTTATTATATAACAAATATCATAGCTGTCCGTACCCTGTCCTCTGGTTTATTATATAAAAATACATAGTCTGTCCGTACCCTGTCCTCTGGGTTTATTATATAACAAAATATCTTAGCTGTCCGTACGCTGTCCTCTGGGTTTATTATCTAGCAACATAGCACGTTCACTGCTCCGTCACCACTGTCCTCTGGGTTTATATATAACAAATATCACTAGTGTCTGTACACTGTCCTCTGGGTTTATTATATAACAAATATCATTAGCTGTCTGTACACTGTCCTCTGGGTTTATATATATAACAAATAGCACTAGCTAAAAAGAAAGATTGTCACAATCGTTCAACTTTCTCTGGCATGGCTTTAAATCTCAGTGCATCTGTTCACTTGCTATATACATCAAATCCCTCTTCTATTTTCACTATCATGCACTCTGACCTCCTGAGTGATAGTGGTTGGAGTGTCAATCAGCCTCGCCTATTATTCAGTCACCCATTGAAGATATTTGGAGATATGGTAAAAGTTCCATTAGGATATTCCCCTACACTAATAATTCCATGGACATTTTAGACCTGCCTATTATTGTGTATAAATAATAATATATAATATAATATAGGACATGGACATAATACAGAGATTATTTCCCTATATTTGTTTATTTACCCTTGTTATAATAATATTTATATAAAATAATAGATATATTAAATATTAGAATTAAATCTCCATTTTAAAGGAAAAAAAAATCACAATTAAAGTTATTTATTAATATTATATATTTCTAGATATTCTATATGTGGTTTTCATTTTCAAAAAAGGGTTCGGTTTTATTTTATTTGTTCTACGTTGCTGTGGTCAGTAGTGAGCTGCCATTTCAGGTTGTATAATGGTCCGCCTTAATCCCAGGATGCACCACTTCCCTAATGTCCCTAACAGTAATTCTCTACTGATGGGCTATTGGGTGGGTCACACATGCTCAGAATTGAATCCACCCAATGTCTGAGATGATAATGGGCACTATTAGGGGTCCTGCAAAGGTAGTCGATGAGTCAGTATTATTAAATGATTTATTGATGCACAAAGATCACTGGATATGCAGATTATGGTCATTCTCATGCAAAAATATTCCCTTTAATCTTAAAAACAAATGTATTTGTGCTGAACTTCCCCTTTAAATTCAGTGTGGTTGGTGAATTACATGTAAATTTCTTGGTTTTTTATTACTGTGATGTCTTGATTCTACTCCAGTTTCTTATTATTGTTTCTTTCAGTAAATGATACTTATTGAAGGGCTTGTACCGTAAGAAAAGGACACTGCGCCGAAACCTGTACGGGGGAATCATTGGACATTGTTTGTCTAAAAAATGCTGTAAATAACACTACTGGCTGATATTACATGATTGTGTTAAAAATTAAATAGCAGTAATCAGTATCCTGAGAGTGTGTGTCTGTCATTTCAATCTCCACCAACATTATATGAAAGGAGCCTTTCTTTATGGACCATTGTAACAAGCTAACACAGTAACATAGTAACACAACAATGTAACATAACAATGAAACATAACAATGAAACATAACAATGTAACATAACAATGTAACACAATGTAACATAACAATGTAACACAATGTAACATAACAATGTAACACAAATGTAACATAACAATGTAACATCACAATGTAACATAACAATGTAACATAACAATGTAACACAATGTAACATAACAATGTAACATCACAATGTAAACATAACAATGTAACAACAAGTAAACATAAAACAATGTAACATAACAATATGTAACACAATGTACAAAACATCACAATGTAACATAAAAACAATGTAACCATAACATGTACACATAATGTAACACAATGTAACATAACAATGTACATAACAAGTAACATAACAATGTAACACAATTAACATCACAATCTATGTAACACAATAATGTAACACAATGTAACATAACAATGTAACATAACAATGTAACATAACAATGTAACACAATAATGTAACACAATGTAACATAACAATGTAACATAACAATGTAACACAATAATGTAACACAACAATGTAACATAACAATGTAACATAACAATGTAACATAACAATGTAACACAATAATGTAACACAATGTAACATAACAATGAACATACAAATGTACACAATAATGTAACAACAATGTAACATAACAATGTAACATAACAATAGTCTACGTAACATACACATGTGAACTAACATAACAATGTCACAGAACATAACAATGTTAACAAGTGAACAATGTAACATAGTTACATTTCGAAATCGGTACCTTTAGGGAACAAGTGTAAAAAAATGAGGTCCCCTCCTGCATGGCTTAATGCTCAGGTAAAAAGGGAATGGAAAAAAAGAAAAAGGCTTTTAAAATTTTGAAATCAGAGGGAACAGAAACAGCTTACCGAGGACTCTTCAAAAGTTGTAATAAAGAGTGCAAGAAAGCAATTAAAACTAGCTAAAATAGAAAATGAAAATGGATTGCCGACAAAGACAAGTCCAACCCAAGAGTTTTTTGTTAAAAAGATGAAGACTGAGAATGTGGGACCATTAAATAATGGGGCTGAGGTGGTTGTAGAGGATGCTGCTAAACCATTTTTTAACATCGGTTTTCACTGCCGAGAATCCTTGTCCTTATAGCAGGGACTGTAATAATACCAGTGTTCAATAAAGGTAGTCGTTCACAGCCTGGTAACTATAGACCTGTAAGCCTAACATCAGTGGTTGGGAAGGTGATGGAAACTTTGTTATGGGATCATATCCTTGACTTTGTCTCCAGAGATCATCTTATTAGTAGTAGTCAGCATGGATTTATGGGAAATAGATCATGCCAGACAATTTAATTGGTTTTATGAAGAAGAGGAGTAAGAAGTTAGATTCAGGTACAGCAGTGGATGTGATATATTTGGATTTTATGATGAAGTGAGTAAGAAGTTAGATTCGTACAGCGGTGGATGTGATATATTGGATTTTATGATGAAGTGAGTAAGAAGTTAGATTCAGGTACAGCGTGGTGGATGTGATATATTTGGATTTTATGATGAAGTGAGTAGAAGTTAGATTCAGGTACACGGTGGATTGGGTGGTATATTTGGATTTTATGATGAAGTGAGTAAGAAGTTAGATTCAGGTACAGCGGTGGATGTGATATTTTTGGATGTTATGATAAGTGAGAAGTATGAGTTAGATTCAGGTACAAGCGGTGGATGTGATATATTTGGATTTATGATGAAGTGAGTAAGAAGTTAGATTCAGGTTACAGGGTGGATGTGATATATTTGGATTTTATGATGAAGTGAATAAGAATTTAGATTCAGGTACAGCGTGGGATGTGATATATTTGGATTTATGATGAAGTAAGTAAGAAGTTAGATTCAGGTACAGCGGTGGATGTGATATATTTGGATTTATGATGAAGTGAATAAGAAGTTAGATTCAGGTACAGCTGGGATGTGATATATTTGGATTTTATGATTTGAAGTGAGTAGAAGTTAGATTCAGGTACAGCGGTGGATGTGGTATATTTGGATTTATGATGAAGTGAGTAAGAAGTTAGATTCAGGTACAGCGTGTGTAGGTGTGAATATATGGATTTTATGATGAAGTGAGTAGAAGTTAGATTCAGTACAGCGGTTGGATGTGATATATTTGGATTTTATGATGATAGTGAGTAAGAAGTTAGATTCAGGTACAGCGGTGGATGTGATATATTTGGATTTTATGATGAAGTGAGTAAGAAGTTAGATTCAGGTACAAGCGGTGGATGTGTATATTTGGATTTTATGATGAGATATTGAAGTGAGTAAGAGCAGAAGTTAGATTCAGTACAGCGGGCTGAGTGGTGGATGTGATATATTGGATTTTTGATGAAGTGAGTAAGAAGTTAGATTCAGGTCACGGCGGTGATGTGATATATTTGGATTTTATGATGAAGGAGTAAGAAGTTAGATTCAGGTACAGCGTGGATGTGATATATTTGGATTTTAGATTGAAGTGAGTAAGAAGTTAGATTCAGGTACAGCGGTGGATGTGATATATTTGGATTTTATGATGAAGTGAGTAAAAGTTAGATTCAGGTACAGACGGTGGATGTGATATATTTTGGATTTTATGATGAAGTGAGTAAGTAGTTAGATTCAGGTACAGCGCGTGGATGTGATATATTTGGATTTTATGATGAAGTGAGTAAGAAGTTAGATTCAGGTACAGCGGGAGTGTTGGATGTGATATATTTGGATTTTATGATGAAGTGAGTAAGAAGTAGATCAGGTACAGCGGTGGATGTGATATATTTGGATTTTATGATGAAGTGAGTAAGAAGTTAGATTCAGGTACACGCGGTGATGTGATATATTTGGATTTTATGATGAAGTGAGTAAGAAGTTAGATCAGGTACAGCGTGGATGTGATATATTTGGATTTTATGATGAAGGGAGTAAGAAGTTAGATTCAGGTACAGCGGTGGATGTGATATATTTGGATTTTATGATGAGAATGAGTAAGAAGTTAGATTCAAGGTACAGCGGGTGGATGTGATATATTTTGGATTTATGATGAAGTGAGTAAGAAGTTAGATTCAGGTACAGCGGTGGATGTGATATATTTGGATTTATGATGAAATGAGTAAGAAGTTAGATTTCAGGTACAGCGGTGGATGTGATATATTTGGATTTTATGATGAAGTGAGTAAGAAGTTAGATTCAGGTACAGCGGTGTGATGTGATATATTTGGATTTTATGATGAAGTGAGTAGAGGAGATTCAGGTACAGCGGTGGATGTGATATATTGGATTTTATGATGAAGCGAGTAAGAAGTTAGATTCAGGTACAGCAGGGGATGTGTGATTATATTTGGATTTTATGAGAAGCGAGTAGAAGTTAGATTCAGGTTACAGCGGTGGATGTGATATATTTGGATTTATGATGATGAGCTAGTGAGAAGTTAGATTCAGGTACACGCGGTGGAAGTGATATATTTGGATTTTATGATGAGCGAGTGAGAAGTTAGATTCAGGTACAGCGGTGGATGTGATATATTGGATTTTATGATGAAGCGAGTGAGAAGTTAGATTCAGGTACAGCGGTGGATGTGATATATTTGGATTTTATGATGAATGCGAGTGAGAAGTTAGATTAGGTACAGCGGTGGATGGATATATTTGGATTTATGATGAAGCGGAGTAAGAAGTTAGATTAGGTACAGCGGTGGGATGTGAATATTGGGATTATGATGAAGTGGTGAGAAGTTAGATTCAGGTACAGTGCGGTGGATGTGAAATTGGATTTTATGAGAGCAGTGAGTAGAAGTTAGATTCAGTACAGCGGGTGGATGTGATATTTTGGATTTTATGATGAAGTAGAGTGAGTAGAAGTTAGATTCAGTACAGCGGTGGATGATGGATATATTGGATTTTATGATGAAGGAGTAAGAAGTTAGATTCAGGTACCAGCGGTGGATGTGTGAATATTGGTATTTATGATGAAGTAAGTGAGTAGAAGTTAGATTCAGGTACAGCGGTGGATGTGTATATATTTGGATTTTATGATGAGTGAGTAAGAAGTTAGATCAGGTAACAGCGCGTGGGATGTGATATATTTGGATTTTATGATGAAGTGTAGAAGAAGTTAGATTCAGGTACAGCGTGTGGATGTGATATATTTGGATTTATGATGAAGTGAGTAAGAAGTTAGATTCAGGTACAGCGGTGTGGATGTGATATATTTGGATTTTATGATGAAGTGAGTAAGAAGTTAGATTCAGGTACAGCGTCGTGGATGTGATATAATTTGGAGTTTTATGATGAAGTGAGTAGAAAGTTAGATTAGGTACAGCGTGGAATGGATTTGATATATTTGGATTTTATGATGAAGTGAGTAGAAGTTAGATTCAGGTACAGCGGTGGATGTGATATATTTGGATTTTAATGGTGAAGTGAAGTAGAAGTTAGATTCAGGTACAGCGGTGGATGTGATATATTTGATGTATGATGAAGTGAGTAAGAGTTAGATTCAGGTACAGCGTGTGGATGTGATTATTGGATTTTATGATGAAGAGTAAGAAGTTATGATTCAGGTACAGCGGTGGATGTGATATATTTGGATTTTATGGTGAAGTGAGTAAGAAGTAGATTCAGGTACAGCGTGTGGATGTGGATATATTTGGATTTTTATGATGAGAGAGTAAGAAGTTAGATTCAGGTACAGCGGTGGAGGGATATATTTGGATTTTATGATGAGGAGTAAGAAAGTTAGATTCAGTACAGCGCGTGGATGTGATATATTTGGATTTTATGATGAAGGAGTAGAAGTTAGATTCAGGTACAGCGGTGGATGTGATATATTTGGATTTATGATGATAGTGAGTAGAAGTTAGATTCAGGTACAGCGGGGAGTGTGAATATTTGGATTTTATGATGAAGTGAGTAAGAAGTTAGATTCAGGTACAGCGGTGGATGTGATATATTGGGATTTTATGATGAAGTGAGTAAGAAGTTAGATTCAGGTACAGCGGTGGATGTGATATATTTGGATTTTATGATGAAGTGAGTAAGAAGTTAGATTCAGGTACAGCGGTGGATGTGAATATTTGGATTTATGATAGAAGTGAGTAAGAAGTTAGATTCAGGTACAGCGGTGGGTGTGATATATTGGATTTTAGATGAAGTGAGTAAGAAGTTAGATTCAGGTACAGCGGGGATGTGATATATTGGATTTTGTTGAAAGTGGGAGTAGAAGTTAGATTCAGGTACAGCAGGGTGGATGTGATTATATGTTGGATTTATGATGAAGTGGAGTAAGAAGTAGATTCAGGTACAGCGGTGGATGTGATATATTGATTTTATGATTGAAGCGAGTAAGAAGTTAGATTCAGGGTACAGCGGTGGATGTGATATATTTGGATTTTATGATGAAGTCGAGTAAGAAGTTAGATTCAGGTACAGCGGTGGATGTGATATATTTGGATTTATGATGAATGACAGTGAGTAAGAAGTTAGATTCAGGTTACAGGCTGGTGGATGTGATATATTGGATTTTATGATGAAAGTAGTAAGAAGTTAGATTCAGGTACAGCGCGTGGATGTGATTATATTTGGATTTTATGATGAAGTCAGTAAGAAGTTAGATTCAGGTACAGCGGTGGATGTGGTATATTTGGATTTATGATGAAAGGAGTAAGAAGTTAGATTCAGGTACAGGTGTCGACAGGTGGAGTGATAATTTTGGATTTTATGATGAAGTCGAGTAGAAGTTAGATTCAGGTACAGCGGTGGATGTGGTATATTTGGAATTATGATGAAGCGAGTAAGAAGTAGATTCAGGTACAGCGGTGGATGTGATATATTTGGATTTTATGATGAAGTGAGAGTAAGAAGTTAGATTCAGGTACAGCGGTGGGATGTGATATATTGGATTTTATGATGAAGTGAGTAGAAGTTAATTCAGGTACAGCTGGTGGATGTGATATATTTGGATTTTTGATGAAGCGAGTAAGAAGTTAGATTCAGGTACAGCGGTGGATGTGATATATTTGGATTTTATGATGAAGCGAGTAAGAAGTTAGATTCAGGTACAGCGGTGGATGTGTATATTTGATTTTGGTATGATAGAGTAGAAGTTAGATTCAGGTAAGCGGTGGATTGGAATATTTGGTTATTTTATATGAAGTGGAGTAAGAAGGTAGATCAGGTTACAGCGGGTGGATGTGATATATTGGATTTTTATGATGAAGTCGAGTAAGAAGTTAGATTCAGGTACAGCGGTGGATGTGTATATTCTGGATTTTATGATGAAGCGAGTAAGAAGTTAGATTCAGGTAAGCGCGTGGATGTGATATATTTGGATTTTATGATGAAGCGAGTAAGAAGTTAGATTCAGGTACAGCGGTGGATGTTGATATATTTGGATTTTTATGATTGAAGGAGTAAGAAGTTAGATTCAGGTACACGCGGTGGATGTGATATTTGGATTTTATGATGAAGTGAGTAAGAAGTTAGATTCAGAGTACAGCGGTGGATGTGATATATTTGGATTTTATGATGAAGTCAGAAGAAGTTAGATTCAGGTACAGCGGTGGATGTGATATATTTGGATTTTATGATGAATCAGTAAGAAGTTAGATTCAGGTACAGCGGGTGGATGTGATATATTTGGATTTTATGATGATGATAGTGAGTAAGAAGTAGATTCAGGTACACGGTGATGTGATATATTTGGATTTATGATGAGTAGTCAGTAAGAAGTTAGATTCAGGTACAGCGGTGGATTGGTATATTTGGATTTATGATGAAGGAGTAAGAAGTTAGATTCAGGTACAGGGTGGATGTGATATTTGGATTTTATGATGAAGCGAGTAAGAAGTTAGATTCAGGTACAGCGGTGGATGTGATATATTTGGATTTTATGATGAAGTGAGTAAGAAGTTAGATTCAGGTACAGCGGTGGATGTGATATATTTGGATTTTATGATGAAGTGACGTGTAGAAGTAAGAAGATTAGGTTAGAGAAAGATAAGATGATGACAGTAGTAAGAAGTTTTAAGAGAGGTAAGTGTAACGTAAGGTGGGAGTGTAGGATGAAGAGGATAAGAAGAATAGTACACGGTGAAGAAAAGTTGTTTATTTAGATGTGTAGAGGAGTAAGTTAGACAGGAGCGGTAGGGGTAAGATGAGAGTTGAGTGAGTGATAATAGATGCGAGTAAATGAGAAAGCGGTGAGATAATTGTTAGAGAGTAGAGTCAAGAAGTTAGATACAGGTTATGGGGTGAAAGTGATAAAAGGATGTAAGGAGTAGAGTGATAGTAACAAGGAGCGGAAGAGTGTATAGGTAAGTAGGGAAGTGATAGTATTATAGCAGCGATGTGGTAAGAAGTTCAACAGTAGGAGTTGAGTGAAACGTAGAGAAGTAGACAGGTAAACGACGGGTAAAAGGGTGAGAAAAAGATAATAAAGTAAGTTGAATTGTTGGTAAGGTGTAATGGTAAGAAGAACGAGTCAGAGAAAGAGGTGGATGTAAGAAGACGTAGTAGTAAAGATGTATAGATGAAAGTGGTAGTTGAATCAGGGTACAAGTGGGACGGAACGGAAATGGTAAGTAGAGATAAGGTGGAGTAACAGGGAGGAGAGAAGCTAGTAGAGAGTATAAGGTGAGAGTATAGTAGTAGGTTAAGAGAAGTTAGATTCAGGTACAGCGGTGGATGTGATATATTTGGATTTTATGATGAAGTGAGTAAGAAGTTAGATTTAGGTACGCGACGTGGATGTGATAATTTGGATTTTATGATGAAGCGAGTAAGAAGTTAGATTTCAGGTTACAGCGGTGGATGTGTGATATATTTGGATTTTATGATGAAGCGAGGTAAGAGTTAGATTCAGACGTACAGCGGTGGATGTGAATATTTAGATTTTATGATGAAGTGAGTAAGAAGTTAGATTCAGGTACAGCGGGGAGTGTGATATATTTGGATTTATGATGAAGCGAGTAAGAAGTTAGATTCAGGTACAGCGGTGGATGGTGGATATATTTGCGATTTTATGATGAAGCGAGTACGAAGTAGTTCAGGTACAGCGGTGGATGTGATATATTGGATTTATGAATGAAGTGAGTGAGAGAAGTTAGATTCAGGTACAGCGTGGTGGATGTGATATTTGGATTTTATGATGAAGCGAGTAAGAAGTTAGATTCAGGTACAGCGGTGGATGTGATATATTTGGATTTTATGATGAAGCGAGTAAGAAGTTAGAGTTCAGGTACAGCGGGTGGAGTGATGTGATATATTTGGATTTTTATGAAGTGAGTAAGAAGTTAGATTCAGGACAGCGGTGGATGTGATATATTTGGATTTTATGATGAAGTGAGTAAGAAGTTAGATTCAGTACAGCGGTGGATGTGATAATTTGGATTTTATGATGAAGTGAGTAAGAAGTTAGATTCAGGTACAGCGGTGGGATTGTGATTTGGATTTATATGATGAAGTGAGTAAGAAGTTAGATTCAGGTACAGCGGGTGGATGTGATATATTTGGATTTATGAATGAAGTGAGTAAGAAGTTAGATTCAGGTACAAGCGGTGGTGTGATATATTTGGATTTTATGATGAAGTGAGTAAGAAGTTAGATCAGGTACAGGCGTCGGGTGTGATATATTTGGATTTATGATGAAGTGAGTAAGAAGTTAGATTCAGGTACAGGCGGTGGTGTGATATATTTGGATTTATGATGAAGTGAGTAGAAGTTAGATTCAAGGTACAGCGGTGGATGTGATATATTTGGATTTATGATGAAGTGAGTAGAAGTTAGATTAGGTACAGCGGTGGATGTGATATATTTGGATTTTATGATGAATGATGAGTAAGAAGTTAGATTCAGTACAGCGGTGATGTGATATATTTGGATTTATGATGAAGTGAGTAAGAAGTTAGATCAGGTACACGGAGTGGTGGATGTGATATTGGATTTTATGATGAAGTGAGTAAGAAGTTAGATTCAGGTACAGCGGTGGATGTGATATATTTGGATTTTATGATGAAGTGAGTAAGAAGTAGATTCAGGTACAGCGGTGTGTATGGATTTGGTATTTTGGATTTATGATGAAGTGAGTAAGAAGTTAGATTCAGGTACAGAGGTTGGATGTGATATATTTGGATTTTATGATGAAGGGGAGTAAGAGTAGATTCAGGTACAGCGGGCGATGTGAATATTTGGATTTTAGTGATGAAGTGAGTAGAAGTTAGATTCAGGTACAGCGGTGGATGTGATTAATTGGATTTTATGATGAAGTGAGTAAGAAGTAGATTCAGGTACAGCGGTGGATGTGATTTATATTTGATTTTATGATGAAGTGAGTAAGAAGGTTAGATTCAGGTACAGCGGTGGATGTGTATATTGGGATTTATGTGAAGTGGAGTAAGAAGTTAGATTCAGAAGGACGCGGTGATATGATATATTTGGAATTTTATGATGGTAGTGAAGTGAGTAAGAAGTTAGATTCAGGTACAGCGGTGGATGTGATAATTTGGATTTATGATGAAGTGAGTAAGAAGTTAGATTCAGGTCTACAGCGGGGATAGTGATATATTTGGATTTTATGATGAAGTGAGTAAGAAGTTAGATTCAGGTACAGCGGTGGATGTGATAGTTTGGATTTTATGATGAAGTGAGTAAGAAGTTAGATTCAGGTACAGCGGTGGTGGATGGATATATTGGGATTTATGATGAAAGTGAGTAAGAAGTTAGATTCAGGTACAGCGGTGGGATGTGATATATTGGATTTTATGATGAATGAGTGAGAAGTTAGATTCAGGTACAGGGGTGGATGTGATATATTTGGATTTATGATGAAGCGAGGAGAAGTTAGATTTCAGGTAAGCGGGTGGAGTGATATATTGGATTTTATGATGAAGTGGAGTAGAAGTTAGATCAGGTACAGCGGTGGATGTGATATATTTGGATTTTTGATGAAGGTAAGTAAGAAGTTAGATTCAGGTACAGCGGTGGATGGTGATATATTTGGATTTTAGATGGAAGTGAGTAGAAGTTAGATTCAGGTACAGCGGTGTGATGTGATATATTGGATTTTATGATGAAGTAAGTAAGAAGTAGATTCAGGTACAGCTGTGGATGTGATATTGGATTTGGTAAAGCTTTTGATACTGTGCCACATAGGCGGACTAATGTATAAACTGAGGACTGTTGGCCTTGAAGAAAAACATTTGTTCATGGAATAGAGAACTGGTTATTGGATCGCAAAAATGCACTTAGAAGGGACATTGAGAACAAGGTCTCTGGTGTTTGCATGATGACACTAAATTATGCAGAGCTTGGAAAACTTCCAAATGATGTGCAAGTGCTGCAAGCAGACCTAGATAAGATTATCACAATGGCAGCAGGAATGGCAGATGGGATTCAATGTTGATAAATGTAAGGTGATGCATTTGGATTAATAATCCCTGTGCCCCCTACACCATAATAACTCTGTGTTAAGTGAATCTGTAAGGGAAAGATTTGGGGGGTTCTGGTAGATAAAACAGACTTAGCTGTAGCAAAACAATGTGCACGGTAGCAACGGCTAGAGAGCTAGCAAAGATATGTCTGTTATAAAGAGGGGAAAGATTCAAGATAGAAAAATATTATTCTCCCTCTTTACAAGGCACTGGTAAGGGCCTCATTTGGAATATGCGGTTGCAGTTTTGGAATCCCATATACAAAAAGGGACATCTGGAAATCAGTGGCGTATCTACGTTAAAAAACATCGGGGCACGTGCCCCGGATGTTTGCAAAGTGCCCCGAATGTTTCCTGACTTGTGCCCCTAGTTCCGGACTCCCCGGCGGGACCCGTCGGCGCGATGACGTCACGCGCACGCCGGCGCGATGACGTCACGCGCGCGACGGCGCAGACAATACAGACGGCCCCTCTGCGCTCCGGCCTTCTCCTACTAGATAGATAGCAGAGTAGAGAGCAAGCGTTAGATGCACGTTATAGATAGATAGATAGCAGATTAGAAGTGTAATAATGATACGATAGACTAGATTAGATAGAAGATAGTAGATAGGATAAAGATAGATGCAGAGATAGATAGATAGATAGCTAGCAGAAGATAGATAGTAGAAGCTAGCAGAGCTAGAAGATAGATAGATAGAGTTAGATCGATAGATAGCAGAGTTAGATAGTTAGTAGATAGATAGAGAGCAGAGTTATATAGATAGATAGATAGCAGAGTTAGATAGATAGATAGATAGAGTAGAAGATAAGAAGATAGATAGATAGATAGATAGATAGATAGATAGAGTTAGATAGAAGAGCGAGTAGATAGTTAGATGATGTAGAGAGCAGAGTTAATATAGATAGAAGGATAGCAGAGTAGTGAGCGATAGATAGATAGATAGATGATTAGATAGAGGATAGATAGAGATAGATAGATAGATAGATAGATAGACTAGATAGATAGATAGAGAGCAGAGTTGATATAGATAGATAGATAGCGAGTAGATAGATAGATTAGATAGCAGAGTTAGATAGATAGACAGGAGTAGATAGATAGATAGCAGAGTTAGATAGATAGATACAGAGTAGATAGATAGCAGATAGATAGATAGATAGATAGATAGATAGATAGATAGGATAGCAGAGTTAGATAGATAGCAGATAGATAGATAGAGAGATAGATAGATAGATAGATAGATAGAGAGTTAGATAGAGAGCGAAGATAGATAGATAGATAGATAGATATTATAGATTAGATGTTAGATAGATAGCCAGAGTTAGATAGATAGATTTAGATAGATAGCAGAGTTCGATAATAGCAGAGTTAGATAGAATAGATAGATAGATGATAGATAGATAGATAGAGAGTTAGATAGATAGATAGATTAGATAGATAAGGAGTAGATAGATAGATAAGCGAGTTAGATAGATAGATAAAGATAGCAGAGTAGATAGATAGCAGAGTTAGATAGATAGATAGATAGCAGAGTTAGATGATGATAGATGATAGATTAGATAGGATAGATAGAATTAGATAGATAGAAGATAGCTGCAGAGTTAGATAGTAGATTAGATAGCAGAGATAGATAGATAGCAGAGTTAGATAGTTAGATAGTAGATAGATAGATTATAGATAGATAGATAGATAGATAGATAAGAGAGCAGAGTTATATAGATTAGATAGATAGCAGATTAGATAGATAGATAGATAGCAGAGTTTAGATAGATAGAGAGAGAGGGACAGAGGTTGAGAGATAGATAGCAGAGAGTAGATAGATAGATAGAGAGTAGATAGATAGGATAGATAAGATAGAATAGAAGATAGATAGATAGATAGATAGATAGATAGATAGATAGATAGATAGATAGATAGCAGAGTTTAGATAGATAGCAGGAGTTAGATAGATAGATAAAAAGAGAGTAGATAGATAGATAGATAGATAGATAGATAGATAGATAGAGAGAGTAGATATAGAGTAGATAGATAGATAGAGCAGAAGCAGAAGGTTAGTATATAGATAGATAGAGAGCAGATGATAGATAGATAGATAGATAGATAGAAGAGTTAGATAGATAGATAGCAGAGTTAGATAGATAGATAGCAGAGAGAGAGAGGGACAGATAGATAGATAGCACGAGTTAGATAGATAGTTAGCAGATGAGTAGTAGATAGCAGAGTTAGATAGATAGATTTACAGAGGAGAGGGACAGATAGATAGGGGCAGAGGTCCATGTAAAAGGTACAAGAAGGTTCCCTGGCCAAAGGTGTATGGCCAAGCGACTGACTACAAATGAACACAACAGTAAGTTTAAAATTACCAGATTGCTACCAGTATATAATGATTTGCCAGTTTATGTGCCTTTGTGTCATTAATTTGTGTCTCTCTATCCAAATCTATATCTCTGTCTGTCTATTCACTGTCTTTCTGTTGTTTATCACTATCGGGCTGTGTGTCTATGTTTGTGGTTCTATCTGTCTGTCTGGTCTTTTTTGGCAATCTCCTTAAGTACTTAGTGGGTGTGTCCTAATTGGGGCGGGGAGGAAATGGGGCGTGGGCCTAAAAAATTTTGCGCCGCGCTATGCGCGGCGCATGGAGTGCCCAGGAGTTCCCCGGATTTCTTAGACCCTAGTACGCCCCTGTTGGAAATGGAAGCAGCTATATAGAAGGGCAACTAAATTAATAAGGGGGAAGGAGGGGCTTGAATATGCAGGCAGATTAGACAAGTTGGGCTGTTTACATGGAGAAGCGGAGTACTGTTGGTGTGGGACATGAAACCTTACACAAAATAATCAATGGGGCCATACAGGAAGGCTCTTGGTGCATGTGGGTTCCACTAATAGTTTCATACAGAGGACACGTGGACATTCCTTTAAGGTTGGAAGAAAAAAGAGGTTTCATCTTCAGGTTAGGAGGGGTTTCTTTACAGTGAGAACTGGTGATCATGTGGAACATGTCTTTTGCAGCGATTGTAGTAATCGGCAACTTCATAAGTATTGGTTATTTAATAACATATACTGTAGTTTGGTGGCGGGGAGATACTAATAACATGAGAAATTACTGGTATTAATACATTTTATGTTTCTGGTTGGTACAGGGGATCCTATTAATATGATGAGATACTGGTATTAATACATTATACTGTGAGTTCAAGTTGTGTTACAGGGAGGGATACTATAAATATTGAGAATTAATGTATTTATACATAGAACTGTAGTTTCTGGTTGGTACAAGGGATACTATATAAAATGAGAAACCTGGTAATAATAATATACTGTAGTTCTGGTTGGTACAGGGATACTATAAATTGTATTGAGAATTACTGGGTATAATACATATAACGTAGTTCTGGTTGGTACAGGGATACTATATAATATTGAGAAATACTGGTATTTAATACATTAACTGTAGTTCTGGTTGGTTACAGGGATCTATATAATTTGGAGAATTACGGTTAATAAACATATACGTAGTTCTGGTTGGTTACAGGGATACTATATAATATTGGAGATTAACTGGTATTAAATACATTTATTTTACTGATAGTTCTGGGTTGGTACAGGGATACTATATAATATTGAGAATTACTGGTATTAATACAAATACTGTAGTTATGGTTGGTTAGGGATACTATATATATTGAGAATTACTGGTATAATACATATACTGTAGTTTGGTTGGTACCAGGGAGTACTATATTAAATTGAGATACTGGTATTAATACATATTTACTGTAGTTTGGTGGTACAGGGATACTATATTAATATTGAGAATTACTGGTATTATTAATTACATTATTATGTTAGTTCTGGTGTGGTCACAGGGATACATATTAATATTGAGAAATTACTGGTTATGTAATAAATATACTGTAATTTTAGCTATTGCTATATGTTATATAATAAACCCAGAGGACAGGGTACAGACAGCTATTGCTATATGTTATATAATAAACCCAGAGGACAGTGTACAGACAGCTAGTGATATTTGTTATATAATAAACCCAGAGGACAGTGTAAGGACAACTAGTGTTATTTGTTATATAATAAACCCAGAGGACAGTGTAAGGACAACTAGTGTTATTTGTTATATAATAAACCCAGAGGACAGTGTACAGACAGCTAGTGTTATTTGTTATATAATAAACCCAAAGGACAGTGTACAGACAGGTAGTGTTATTTGTTATATAATAAACCCAGAGGACAGTGTACAGACAGGTAGTGTTATTTGTTATATAATAAACTCAGAGGGCAGTGTACAGACAGCTAGTGTTATTTGTTATATAATAAACCCAGAGGACAGTGTACAGACAGGTAGTGTTATTTGTTATATAATAAACCCAGAGGACAGGGTATGGACAGCTATTGCTATTTTTGTTATATATTATAGCACAATAATAGGCAGGTCTAAAATGTCCATGGAATTATCTAGTGTAGGGGAAATACCTAATGGAACTTTTACCATGTCTCCAAATATATTCAATGGGTGACTAAATAATAGGCGAGGCTGATTGACACTCCAACCACTATCACTCAGGAGGTCAGAGCAGATAGATGAAAATAGAAGGGGATTTGATGTATATAGCAAGTGAAAGGATGCCTGAGATTTAGAAGCCATGCCAGAGAAAGTTGAACGATTGTGACAATTTCCTTTCTTAGCTAGTGCTATTTGTTATATAATAAACCCAGAGGACAGTGTACAGACAGCTAATGATATTTGTTATATAATAAACCCAGAGGACAGCGTACGGACAGCTAGTGATATTTGTTATATAATAAACCCAGAGGACAGTGTACGGACAGCTATTGCTATATGTTATATAATAAACCCAGAGGACAGGGTACAGATACAAACATACATATTCACATACATACATATACTGTATATACATACATACCTATTTACATACATCATATATTATCGTGCATATGTATGTCGGTATGTCTCTCCAGTATCATTCTGTCCCTCTTCCTTTGTCTCTCCCGTATCTGTTATGTTCCATGTCCCTCTGTACTGTTTGTCTGTCCCTGTCTCATCGTCCCGTCCATCGGTCCTGTGGCAGCGGTCTGTTCTGTCTGTCTCTCCCGTCGCTCTATCGTCACTAGGTATGTATGTAATACAGTATATGGTATGTATGTAAATATGTTATGTTTGTATGTATGTATATACAGTATATGTATGTGAATATGTAGGTTTGTATGTATATACAGTAATGTATTTATGTGAATAGTATGTTTGTATGTATGTTATATACAGTATATGTATGTGAATTGTATGTATATGTAAATACAGTATATGTAGTGTAAATAGGTATGTATGTTATATACAGTATATGTATGTATGTAATATGTATGTTTGTATGTATGTATATACAGTATATGTATGTGAATATGTAGGTTGTATTTTAACATATAGTTGTATGTATGTGAATATGTATGTTTGTAAAAGATATTATACAGTATATGGTATGTAAATAGGTATGTATGTATATACAGTATATGTATGTATGTGAATATGTATGTTTGTATGTATGTATATACAGTATATGTATGTGAATATGTATGTATTTATGTATATACACAGTATATGTAAATGTAAAGGTATGTATGTATATCTATATGTATGTATGTAAATATGTATGTTTGTATGTATGTATATCAGTATGGTATTGAATATGTCTGTTGTATGTATGTATATACAGTCATATGTATGTGAATATGTATTTTGTATGTAATATATATACAGTATATGTTGTATGTGATAGTATGTTGTATATATATATATATTAATATATATATATATGATATATATATATATATATAATATAGATATATATATACGTATAGTATGTAATAGGTATTATGTAATATACATATATGTATGTATGTTTGTATGTATGTAAACAGTATATGTAAGTAATAGGTAGGTATGTGTATATATACAGATATGTATGTAATAGGTATGTATGTATATACAGTATATGTATGTAATGTATGTAGATATGTATGTTTTGTATGTATGTATTACAGTATATGTATGTATGTAATATGTATGTTTGTATATATATACAGTATATGTATGTAAAGGTGTGTATGTATATACAGTATTGTATGTAAATAGGTTGTATGTATGTATGTATTACGTATATGTAGGTATGTGAATATGTATGTGTGTATATATTATATATGTATAGTATGTATATATAGAAGTTAGCTGTGGTGTCACACAGTCTTCATGTATTTCAGTTACCTGGTGCTGCGACTATATCCCAGATATATAGATAAATGTTCCCAATGTCAGTGCTACTCAGGTTCTTCAATCAGTGTCTTTTTTAGCAAACATTATATTGAGTGCAATAATAAGCAACGTTTCGCGGCCGTTATCTTGTGTCTTTATCAAGCTCAAAACATTAGTGCATTTGTACAACCTTATTATCCCTAGTATAGTGGTTAATTGTAAGGCACACCTATACACAACATCGTCTCCAAGAATTAAAGTGACAGTGCTTTATCAACGCATCAACACTGTCACTTAATTCTCTTTAAGTGAGAAATATGTGTTTCTATTTAATTATTAAGGCAATGCAAAGTATCTTATTTATAGCCTGTGGCAAAGGCATGTGTCTAGATAATATACAGCCTAATGGTATAGAGCAGGCGTTTTTACTTGTGACCTTTCACGTGTTTGAAAACCACAATTCCCAGCATTCTCTGTTTGCAGTAAGTTTTTTTCTTAATATCCTGTAGCTAAGGCATCTGTCTAGATCTAATACAGCCTAAGCTTGTGACCTTGTGACATGTTTGAAAACTACAAATCCCAGCATTCTCTGTTTGCAGTTAGTGTCTTAATGAACTTTTCACATGTTTAAAAACTACAACTCCCACATTCTCTGTTTTGCAGTTAGTGTCTTAATGACCTTTTCACACGTTTAAAACTACAACTCCCAGCATTCCCTAACTGCACAGAATTCTAGAAAACTTCATGGTTATTCAATAAAAGTTCTTATTGTAAAATGGTACTAATTTGCCCCAACCAATCAAATTTAGCTTTCAAATGTTAAATAAGATCTGATTGGTTGGGGCAAAGTAGCACCATTTTAAACGATAAGAACTTTTATTGAATCTCCCCATTAGTTTTCATACATCCTGGAATAAAGATTTTTCCTGACTTACAGACATTAAAGCCCACGGTCATGCTTTAATGCTTCTACCTCCAAGGGTTTGAACATGCAAGTGATTCATCTGCCCTTCCCTTACATCCATAGCTATTAGACTATTGGATTAGGGAAGCATTATATGGTCGATTGGTTGGCGCAACGTTAATGCCCGCTTTGCGGCGGCAGCGCGAGTACCAGAAGAGGCATCGTCAGCCGTTCCAAAGTAATTTACCAGAGGTTGCTCTTTACACGTAAGTATTAAACACCAACTAATAGCTGGCGATAAATACTTATGTGCGGGTGAGATTCACCCAAATCGCACAGAATCATGGTAAATCCCGTACGGGATTTGCCCAGAGAACTTGTGCCTCTGGGTGAACTCTCCTGTTAGTCAATAAACTTTACCATATTTGCACTCACTTCCAAATACCCCCCCTACCTGGCAGTTTATAATCTATAAAGTCTAAAGGTTCGTGCACACATGCGGTCACCGTGCTGACGCACAACATTGTACAAATGCCCATTTTGGCCGATAATCATGCCGTGTATTGACAGAAACAAGCCATTCGGCTGGATAAAGTGCCCATACAGATTTACAGTCACTAAGGGGTTAGGAACACAGGATTCTGATTAGCTTGACAAGTTATGGAGAGGTTTGGATAAAGGAGCTAAAAGCTCCCCACAGGGTATAAAATGAAGTAGAGCCTTTTATAATGAAGGTACCTGACAGCCTCATGTTAATATATTAATATGGGGTAAAAACTGCCCATTTCTCTAAGAATGCTGGGTAGTTTCAGAGACATGCAAGTCATTTAATCATAAACAGACACTTCCTGTCTAGCAACAGAAACTGGATTGTCTCATTACTTTCTATGGAGAGGGGAGGGGGATTAAATTGTGAGAGTCTGAAGAATGTTCTAATTGGCTAGACGGTCCCATTTTTTACAACAGCACTAACTGGGTGTAATACAGGAACTTCCTTACACTTCCTGTCTTGTCATGGACAGTGCCTAGAGAATGTTTTGATTGGCTAACAGTGGAAGATCAGAACCTCTCATTGGATGTTGTAAATTTCCACTTCCTTTTAGTGTCTACATGGAGACCCTGTAGAATCCTGGAGGTGTGTCTAACCTATCATTTTAAGTTTTCCATTCAAACTTAGGGGTGTCCAGTAAAGTAAGTTTGGTTTATTAATTGTATATAAATTGTTTTGTAATTCAGTAGTAGGTAGTGTACTATACTTGTATGGTGTTATTTCTTATGGTGATTTTAATTAATTTGCTAATAACACACTACTATATGACCTTTCCTATGTGTAATAATGCTATATACCCCCACCTAGTTAGTTGCTCCTAAAACTCTGCAATCTCCGTAAAAATATAAATGTATTTATATAATATAAGGTGCTCTTGTGGCACTGACAGTGTCTTTTAGGGCTTAAGGGGTCCCACAGCTTTGTACCAGACCCCCCTCCCTGGCACTTAGATGATCCTAGAGGAAGTATAGCCTTTATAGTATAAGCAGCACAAGGAGATTAAGTTTTTTTATCCCCAAAACTCCAAGATCCCTTTCCAACAGGGATTCACTTAACACAGAGCCATTTATAGTATAAGCAGCACAAGGATTTTTAAGTCCAAAATGCATCACCTTCCATTTATCAACATTGAATCTCATCTGCCACTTAGCACCCAATGTGACAATCTATCTAGATCCCCCTGTAACGATTGCACATCCTCTGAAGTTTTAATGGTCGACAAAGTTTTGTGTCGTCAGCAACACAGAAACCTTGCTGACAATACCCATTCCAAATCATTAATAATAGATTAATAGAAGTGGCCCCAACACAGAACCCTGTGGCCCCCACTTAGCACTTTAGTCCATATGATGAAGCCCATTTACAACTACTCTCTGCACCCTATTCATTAACCAATTTTCTATCATGTACCATGTGACTCCCCGACCAACAGACCTTAGCTTTCCCATTCCATATTTCAGCATATGAACGAAATAGTATAATGTGCCTTAAAGACAGGATAACAGCTTATTAAATCCCCTTGACTATGAATATACCACCTTATAAAGGACCAGAAGATGGTGTACTAATTACTGGTGGTTGGTTAGCTATGTAAACCTAGTTACTAGTCAGACAATAACTCCAGCGTGTGATGCAGAGGTGTTCAGACCCCCATTACATTGTGTACCTTGTCCCCCCCACATTCCCCCCATCTCCATCCTATGCTATCCGTGGCTTACTACTTCTTTTATCGCTTCCAGATGTGAGTTTGGGCCCCTGCTGGCTGCGATCTATAGGGCCCACTAGGGGGCTGTTCTAGTCTTTCTTTCCTTCTCCTTCATAATCTCTCACATTTTGTTCTGCCCACGTCCTATGAAAGGAAAAATAAAATCTGGTTTAACGCCTTCTCTGCCTGACTGCAGCTAACCCCCCTCCTTTCCAAACACTGAGTCAGGCTTGGCAGCTCATCTATATCCCTTTAACTGCTACATGCCATGTAACCCTTTCACCACCCCCGCAAAGATTTGGGGTCATCTTGGCATAAAGTGATTAGTTGGAACCATAATTGCACCAGCGTTGTACTGGCAGATGTACAACGAGTAGAGCTAAAGCAAACACAGGCACCACGGGGTTATCCAATCTATAGCCATTGTTCATTTGCTTATAAACGGACTGTATATAAACTACATTAATTCTGCCCCAGCCCTGGGTGTGTGTACTTATATGTGTCCTTTATATAGTGGGGATTATGGGTAAGGATCCTAATCCCCTGCTGATTGGAGACTATTAATAAATGTAAATTCAGGGCTGGACGAATATAAACTGATGTATAGATCAAACACCGTGAATCCATAGAGTATGAGCAAAGATATAGGGCATTTTCCTTGATTCCTTGGTCCTAGTAATATAGTAGTAATTGGGGTTGGAATAAAGACACAATCCATCAAGTCTAACCTTTTGGGCTAAGCCCCACTAGCCTGTTTTGATGTGCGCTGTTGCTGCTGTAGTGCAGAGTACAGCGCACACCAATAGAAGGGAGGGATGGCCCCCATTGTGTCCGCTGCCCAACATTATAATGTTGCTGCATCACGCGATTTCCTGCACGCTCATAGTGGGGACTTGCCCTTTCACCCAATGTATCCCTGTACCAACCAAACTACAGTATATGTAATACCAGTATTCTCAATATTATATAGTATCCCTGTACCAACCAGAACCACAGTATATGTATTAATACCAGAATTCTCAATATTATATAGTATCCCTGTACCAACAGAACTACAGTATATGTTTAATACCTTAATTCTCAATATTAATAGTATCACTGTACAACCAGAACTACAGTATATGTATTAATACCATAATTCTCAATATTATATAGTATCCCCGTACCAACCAGAACTACATTATATGTATTAAACCAGTAATTCTCAATATTATAGTTCCCTGTACCAACCAGAACTACAGTAATGTATTAATACCAGTAATTCTCAATATTATATAGTATCACTGTAACAACCAGAACTACATTATATGTATTAATACCGAGTAATTCTCATATATATAGTATCCCTGTACCAACCAGAACTACAGTATATTTATTAATACCAGTAATTCTCAATATTATATAGTATCCCTTTACCAACCAGAACTACAGTATATGTATTAATACCAGTAATTCTCATATATATAGTATCCCGTACCAACCGACTACAGTATATGTATTAATACCAGTAATTTCTCAATATTATATAGTAATCCCTGTACCAACCAGAACTACAGTATAGTATTAATACCAGTAATTCTCAATATTATATAGTATCCCTGTACCAACCAGACTACAGTATATGTATTAATACCAGTAATTCTCAATATTATATGTATCCCCGTACCAACCAGAACTACAGTTATGTATTAATACCAGTAATTCCAATATTATATAGTATCCCTGTACCAACCAAACTACAGTATATGTATTAATACCAGTAATTCTCAATATATATAGTATCCCTTACCAACCATAACTACAGTATATGTTTAATACCATTAATTCTCCATATTATATAGTATCCCTGTACCAACCAGAATTACAGTATGAGTATTATACCAGTAATTCTCAATATTATATAGTATCCCTGTACCAACCAAATTACAGTATCTGTATTAATACCAGTAATTCTCAATATTATATAGTATCCCTGTACCAACCATAACTCAGTATTGTATTAATACCAGTAATTCTCAATATTATATAGTATCCCTGTACCAACCAGAATTACAGTTAATGTATTAATACCAGTAATTCTCAATATTATATAGTATCCCTGTACCAACCATAACTACAGTATATGTATTATACCAGTAATTCTCAATTATATAGTATCCCTGTACCAACCATAACTACAGTATATGTATTAATACCAGTAATTCTCAATATTATATAGTATCCCTGTACCAACCATACTACAGTATATGTATTAATACCAGTAATTCTCAATATTATATAGTATCCCCTATACCAACCAGACTCTACAGTATATGTATTATACCAGTATTCTCATATTATATAGTATTCCTGTACCAACCAGAATTACAGTATATGTATTAATACCAGTAATTCTCAATATTATATAGTATCCCTGTACCACCAGACAACCAACTACAGTATATGTATATACACCAGTAATTCTCAATATTATATAGTATCCCTGTACCAAACCAGAACTACAGTATATGTTTAATACCAGTATTCTCAATATTATATAGTATCCCTGTACCAACCATAACTACAGTATATTATTAATACCAGTAATTCTCAATATTATATGGATCCCTGTCCCAACCATACACTACATTATTTGTATTAATACCAGTAATTCTCAATATTATATAGTATCCCTGTACCAACCAGAACTGTATATGTATTATACCAGTAATTCTCAATATTATTTATCCCTGTACCAACCAGAACTACAGTATATTATTACTATTACCGGTAATTTTCAATATTATATAGGATCCCTGTACCACCAGAACTACAGTTATAGTATTAATACCAGTAATTCTCAATATTATATAGTATCCCTGTACCAACCAGAACTACAGTATATGTATTAATACCAGTAATTCTCAATATTATATTAGTATCCCTGTACCAACCAGAACTACAGTAATATTATTATATTACCGGTATTTTCATATTATATAGTATCCCTGTACCACACCAGAACTACAGTATATTATAAATACCAGTAATTCTCAATATTATATAGTATCCCTGTAACAACTAGAACTACAGTATATGTATTAATACCAGTAATTCTCAATATTATATAGGATCCCCGTACCACCAGAACTACATATATGTATTAATACCTAATTCTCAATGTTATAAGTATCCCCTACCAACAGAAACTACAGTATATGTATTATACCAATAATTAATGAAGTTGCCATTACCACATCTGCTGGAAGACAGTTCCACAGTGTCACGTTCTCACTGTAAAGAAACCTCTCCTAACTGAAATGAAACTTCTTTTCTTCCAACCTTAAAGGATGTCCACGTGTCCTCTGATATGACCTATTAGTGAACAATGCACCAGAGAGCTCATTGTATGGCCCATTAATATATTTGTGTAAGGTTATCATGTCCACACACAAACTCGCTTCTCCAATGTAACAGCCCTAACTTGTCTAATCTGCCTGCATATCAAGCCCTGATCGGCCGCTCATGATTTTGTTATCTATAGACCCCAGAAGGACAGGTCGGACAGGGTTTATCAATGCTATTTGTTTATAACTAAACCCAGAGACCAGTGTACGGACAACTAATGCATACTTTGTTTATCTAAACCCAGATGACATCGTACGGACAGCTAATGATATTTGTTAGATATAAACCCAGAGGGACCAGGGTCTGACAGCTAGTGCTGTTTTGTTATATAAAAACCCAGAGGACAGTTGTAAAACAAGCTATGATATTTTGTTATATAATAAACCAGAGGACGCGTACGGACAGCTAATGATTATTTGTTATATAATAACCCAGAGAGACGCGTACAGACAGCTAATTATTTTGTATATAATAAAACCCAGAGGACAGCGTACGGACAGCTAATGATTTTGTTATATAGTAAACCCAGAGGACAGCGTACGGACAGCTAATGATATTTGTATATATAACCCCGAGGACAGTGTACGGACAGCTAGTGCTATTTGTTATGTAATAACCCATAGGACAGGTACAGACAGCTATTGCTAATTGTTATATAATAAACCCCAGAGACATTGTACAGACAGCTAATGATATTTGTTATATAATAACCCAGAGGACATGTACTGATACGAGACAGCTAATGATATTTGTTATATAATAAACCCAGAGTGACAGGGATGGGCAGCTAATGCTATTTGTTATATAATAACCCAAGGACATGTACAACAGGGAGCTAGTGGTATTTGTTATATAATAAACCCGGGGACAGGTACAGGCACTAGTGCTATTTGTTAATATAACCCAGAGGACAGTGTACAGACAGCTAGTGTTATTTGTTATATAATAAACCCAGATACGTGTAGGACAGCTTTGCTATTTTTATCATAACCCAGAGGACAGTGTACGGACAGCTAGTGTTATTTGTTATATAATAAACCCAGAGGACAGTGTACAGACAGCTAGTGTTATTTGTTATATAATAAACCCAGATGACAGGGTAAGGACAGCTATTGCTATTTGTTATATAATAAACCCCAGAGGACAGTGTACGGACAGCTAGTGTTATTTGTTATATAATAAACCCAGAGGACAGTGTACAGACAGCTAGTTTTATTTGTTATATAATAAACACAGATGACAGGGTAAGGACAGCTATTGCTATTTGTTATATAATAAACCCGAGAGGACAGTGTACAGACAGCTAGTGTTATTTGTTATATAATAAACCCAGATGACAGGGTAAGGACAGCTATTGCTATTTGTTATATAATAAACCCAGAGGACAGTGTACGGACAGCTAGTGTTATTTGTTATATATAAACCCAGAGGACAGTGTACAGACAAGCTAGTGTTATTTGTTATATAATAAACCCAGATGACAGGGTAAGGACAGCTATTGCTATTTGTTATATAATAAACCCAGAGGACATGTACAGACAGCTATTGCTATATGTTATATAATAAACCCAGAGGACAGGGTACAGACAGCTATTGCTATATGTTATATAATAAACCCAGAGGACAGTGTACAGACAGCTAGTGATATTTGTTATATAATAAACCCAGAGGACAGTGTAAGGACAACTAGTGTTATTTGTTATATAATAAACCCAGAGGACATGTGTAGGACAACTAGTGTTATTTGTTATATAATAAACCCAGAGGACAGTGTACAGACAGTAGCTAGTGTTATTTGTTATATAATAAACCCAAAGGACAGTGTACAGACAGGTAGTGTTATTTGTTATAAATAAACCCCGAGGACAGTTGTACAGACAGGTAGTGTTATTTGTTATATATAAACTCAGAGGGCAGTGTACAGACAGCTAGTGTTATTTGTTATATAATAAACCCAGAGGACAGTGTACAGACAGGTATGTTATTTGTTATATAATAAACCCAGAGACAGGGTATGGACAGCTATTGCTATTTGTTATATAATAACCCCGAGGCAGTGTAGAACACTAGTGTTAGTTGTTTAATATTAAACCAGAAGGACAGGGTATGGACGCTATGCTATTGTGTTATATAATAACCCATACACGTGACAAGCTAATGAGATTTGTATATAATAAACCGAGGACAGTGTACAGACAGCTAATGATTTTGTTATATAATAAACCCAAGACAGTGTACAGACAGACTAATGATATTTGTTATACTAATAACCCGAGGACAGCGTACGGACAGCTAGTGATATTTGTTTATATAATAAACCCAGAGGACAGTGTACGGACAGCTATTGCTATATGTTTATATCATAAACCCAGAGGACGTGTACAGAGCTATTGCTATATGGTTATAATAATAAACCCAGAGGACAGTGTACAGACAGCTAGTGATATTTGTTATATAATAACCCAGAGGACGTGGGTAAGGACTAATGGTTATTTGTTATATAATAAACCCGAGGACAGTGTAAGGAACTAGTGTTATTTGTTTATATATAAACCCAAAGGCCAGTTTACAGACACTAGATATTGTTGTTAATAAAAACCCGAGGACAGTGTACAGATAGCTAGTGCTATTTGTTATATAATAAACCCAGCGGACCAGTGTAAACAACATCATATGATATTTGTTATATAATAAACCCAGAGGACAGTGTACGACAAGCTATTGCTTATTGTTTATAATAAACCCGAGGACAGGGTACAGACAGCTTTTGCTATATGTTATATAATAAACCCAGAGACAGTGTACAGACAGCTAGTGAGATTTTGTTTATATAACACACCCAAGGAACAGTGAAGACACAAGTGTTATTTGTTTATATAAACCCAGAGGAACAGTGTAGGACAACTAGTGTTTATTTGTTATATATAACCCAGAGGACAGTGTACAGGACAACTAATGATATTTGTTTATAATAAACCCAGAGGACAGTGTACATACAGCTAATGATATTTGTTTATAATAAACCCAGAGGACAGCGTACGGGACACGCTAGTGATATTTGTTATATAATAAACCCAGAGGACAGTGTAACGACGCTATTGCTATATGTTTATAATAATAAACCCAGAGGACAGGGTACAGACAGCTTATTTATTGTATATATAACCCGAGAACAGTGTACAGACCGCTATGATATTTGTTATATATAAACCCAGGAGCCATGTAGGACAACTAGTGTTATTTGTTATATAATAAACCCGAGGACAGTGTAAGGACAACTAGTGTTTATTTGTTATATAATAAACCCAGAGGACAGGGTATGGACAGCTAATGCTATTTGTATATAAATAACCAGAGGACAGTGTACAACGCTTGATATTTGTTATATAATAACCCAGAGGACAGTGTACGACAGCAATGATATTGGTTATATAATAAACCCCAAGGACAGTGTACAGACAGTATGTTTTATTTGTTTATAATAAACCCAGAGGACAGGGTATGGACAGCTATTGCTAGTTTGTTATATAATAAACCCAGAGGACAGTGTACAGACAGCTAGTGTTATTTATTATATAATAAACCCAGAGGACAGGGTATGGACAGCTATTGCTATTTGTTATATAATAAACCCAGAGGACAGGGAATGGACAGCTAGTGCTATTGGTTATATAATAAACACAGAGGACAGTGTAGAGACAGCTAGTGCTATTTGTTATATAATAAACCCAGAAGACAGTGTACAGACAGCTAGTGTTATTTGTTATATAATAAACTCAGATGACAGGGTAAGGACAGCTATTGCTATTTGCTATATAATAAACTCAGAGGGCAGTGTACAGACAGCTAGTGTTATTTGTTATATAATAAACCCAGAGGACAGTGTACGACAGCTAGTGTTATTTTGTTATATAAAACCCAGAGACAGTGTACAGACAGGTAGTGTTATTTGTTATATATAAACCCAGAGGACAGGGTATGGACAGCTATTGCTAGTTGTTATATAATAAACCCAGAGGACAGTGTACAGACAGCTAGTGTTATTTATTATATAATAAACCCAGAGGACAGGGTATGGACAGCTATTGCTATTTGTTATATAATAAACCCAGAGGACAGGTATGGACATCTATGCTATGTTAATAATAAACCAAGGACATGTAGGACACTGTGTTATTGTTATATAATAAACCCAAGGACCAGTGTACAGACAACTATGATTTTTGTTGTATAACAACCCAGAGGACAGTGTACAGATAGCTATGCTATTTGTTATATAATAAACCCAGAGGACAGTTGTAACGACAGCTAGTGTTATTGTTTAAATAAACTCAGATGACAGGGTAAGGACAGCTATTGCTATTTGTTTATATAATAAACCCAGAGGACAGTGAGAGACAGCTAGTGTTATTTGTTATATAATAAACCCGAGGACAGTGTACAGACAGGTAGTGTTATTTGTTATATAATAAACCCAAGGACAGGTATGGACAGCTATTGCATTGTTAATATATAACCCAGAGGACAGTGTACAGACATTATTGTTTATTATTATATATAACCCAGAGGAACAGGGTAAGGACAGCTATTGCTAATTTGTTATATAATAACCCAGAGGACAGGGTATGGACAGCTAGTGCTATTGGTTATATAATAAACCCAGAGGACAGTGTACGTGACACACTAGTGTTATTTGTTATATTAATAAACCCAAAGGACAGTGTCCAGACAACTAATATATTTGTTGTTATAACCAGAGGACATTGTACATGATATGCTAGTGCTATTTGTTATATAATAAACCCAGAGGACAGTGTACGATACAGCTAGTTTATTTGTTATATAATAAACTCATATGACAGGGTAGGACACTATTGCTATTTGTTATAATAATAAACTCAAGAGGGCAGTGTACAGACAGCTATGTTATTTGTTATATAATACCCCAGAGGACAGTGTACACTAACAGGTAGTGTTATTTGTTATATAATAAACCCAGAGGACAGGGTATGGACAGCTATTGCTATTTATTATATAGTAAACCCAGAGGACAGTGTACAGACAGCTAGTGTTATTTGTTATATAATAAACCCAGAGGACAGGGTATGGACAGCTAGTGCTATTTGTTATATAACACCCCAGAGGACAGGGTATGGACGCTATGCTATTTGTTTATAAATAAACCCAGAGGACAGTGTACAGACAGCTAATTGCTATTTGTTATATAATAAACTCACGGGCAGTGTACCAGACAGGTAGTGTTATTTGTTATTATAAACCCAGAGACAGGGTATTGACAGCTTTTGCTATTTATTATATATAACCCCAGAGGACAGTGTACAGACAGCTAGTGTTATTTGTTATATAATAAACCCCAAGGACATGGTATGGTACCAGCCAGTGCCTATTTGTTCTATAATAAAAACCCATAGGACAGTGTAACAGACAGCTAGTGCTATTTGTTATATAATAACCCAGAGGACAGTTTACAGACAGCTAGTGCTATTTGTTTATTGATAAACCCAGAGGACAGTGTACAGACAGCTAGTGTTATTTGTTATATAATAAACTCAGATGACAGGGTAAGGACAGCTATTGCTATTTGTTATATAATAAACTCAGATGGCAGTGTACAGACAGCTAGTGTTATTTGTTATATAATAAACCCAGAGGACAGTGTACAGACAGCTAGTGTTATTTGTTATATAATAAATCCAGAGGACAGTGTACAGACAGTAGTGTTATTTGTTATATAAATACCCCAGAGACAGGGTATGGACAGCTATTGCAGCGTTGTTATATAATACACCCAGAAGGACATGACAGACAGCTAGTGTATTTGTTATATAATAAACCCAGAGGACATGGGTATGGACGCTATGCTATTTGTTATATAATAAACCCAGAGGACAGGGTATGGAGAGCTAGTGCTATTTGTTATATAATAAACCCAGAGGACAGTGTACAGACAGCTAATGATATTTGTTATATAATAAACCCAGAGGACAGTGTACAGACAGCTAATGATATTGTTATATAATAAACCCCGGACAGGGTATGGACGTCAGTGCTATTTATTATTAATAAACCCAAGACAGGGTATGGACACTAGTGCTATTTGTTATATATAAACTTAGAGGAACAGGGTATGGAACAGCTAATGATATTTGTTTATCATAAACCCAGAGGACAGGGTATGGACAGCCAGTGCTATTTGTTATATAATAAACCCATAGGACAAGGGTATGGACAGCCCAGTGCTATTTGTTATATGATAACCCCAGAGACAGGGTGGACATCTGTGCTATTTGTTATATAATAAACACAGAGGGACACTGTAATCAGACAGCTAATGTAATTTGTATATAATAAACCCAGAGGACAGTGTACAACAGCTTAATGATTTTGTTATATAATAAACCCAGAGGACAGTGTACAGACAGCTAATGTCATTTGTTATATAATAAACACAGAGGACAGTGTACAGACAGCTAATGATATTTGTTATATAATAACCCAGAGGACAGTGTACAGACAGCTAAGTGATATTTGTTATATAATAAACCCAGAGGACAGGGTACTGGGACAGCCAGTGCTTTTTGTTGATGTAATACCCGAGGAACACAGGGTACGGACAGCTAGTGCTATTTGTTATATAATAACCCATAGGACATGTGACGGACACTATGCTATTTTGTTATATAATCAGCCCAGAGACACGGGTAAGGACAACTAACAGCTATTTGTTATATAATAAACACCATAGACAGGGTGAGGGACAGCTAAGTGGGCTATTTGTATATAATAAACACAGAGGACAGTGTACAGACAAGCTATTGCTATTTGTTTATATAATATAACCCAAGGAGTGGACAGGGTAGGACACTCGTGCTATTTGTTATATAATAACACACAGAGGGGACAGTGTACGACAGCTAATGAATTCTGTTATATAAAAACCCAGAGGACAGTGTACAGACAGCTAATGATCATATTTCCGTTATATATAAACTCCACTGACCCTGTACCAGTGTTTACAGACATCCAATGACTATTTGGTTTCCTATATATAAACACATGAGGACAGTGTTCACCCCAGACACGCTACTGATATTTTGTTATATATAAACCCGAGACCAGTAATACAGACAGCTAAATGATATTTTGTTATATAAATAAACCCCAGAGACAGGGTATGGTGACAAAAGCCAGTTGCTTTTTGTTCTGTAATAAACCAGAGACCAGGGTGCGGACAGCTATGCTATTTGTTTATAATAAACCCCCAGAGGACAAGGGTAAGGACACTAACGCTATTTGTTATATAATAAACCCGTGGAAGTGTACAGACAGCTAATGCTATTTTGTTATCTAGTAAACCCAGAGGACATGGTTTACAGACACTAGTGATATTGTTATATAATAACAACCCAGAGGCGGGTAACGGTCTAATTTCCTGGTTACTGTACTACTATATTTCTACGTTTAGCCTGTTCAGAGATGTGTCTGCTGCGGAATAAGAAAGAGAATAAGTGTTAAAATAAACCATGAAATATTGTCATATTTTACTCGTTACTCTGTTTTAATTCATTTATCTCACCTGGAATCTAAGTTTAGGTCTTGGATATGTTTCCCTAATCCCCGAACTAGATCATCTCAATTCGAATCTATTGGGCAATAACTACCCTGGAATGTGTCCTAAATCAGCCTCTGTCACTAGAGTGAAAACACAGAAGGAACATACACTGGATTGCAGGAAACACACATTATAGTATGAACTACACGTGATGTGTGCCTTTGCCAAGATGATATGAGTGCATAATGTCCGTTGTTTTCTTATTACCGTGTTGCTGCCTGCGATCCACGTGAAAGCCCAATGGGTAAAGGACAATGCAACTCATCCTCCTCATGAGATCTAGGCCCTCACAAGAACAATTTCGGGACCTCTACTTTCCAGGCCCTCCCCGCAGGTCACAGGGGTGGGGTGGGTTGTCATAGTTACGTTACAATGTGCACAGCAAAAAAAATCACTTACCATCATATGGGGATAAGGTTATAATAGTCACCCTGTGGATAGGTTACTGATCTACTCAATGCCCTAGTTAGACATTCAAACACAATCCCAGCCCAGGAGGGACAATCCCATCTAGATGATTGACACTACCTTCACAGCCTTGGATCATGATAAAGATAAACAGAGAGTGTCAGTAGAAGGTAGAGGATCTTCATGGCTACACACTGTTATTCACCAGGACACTCTTTGGGGTTCCTCAGTGAGGATGTTGATAAGTGTGCGGGTACACGGACCACTTCCTGTATATTAATACGCTATAGAGAGTAGGATTCCTATGACGTACCATACAGGGGCTTTACCTAGTCAGAGTCACTTACATTGTGACTCTTAGTGCTAACGGCAATATTTACTGAATGACTTGTTATTCCATGGGTCGTTATTATACTAAATGATTTTTAAAATAGATTCATGTGAATCCGTAGAACATTTACATGAGGATATAAACCCCAATACTCCCAGTGTTTATAATAAATAGATTCTTAGGGAATTCTGTAAAAACACTGAATACTCGCACTTTTTATCCCCTACTTGGGCAGTACGTGGCCTCAGATGGTTCAGCACCTGATACCTGGCAGCGCTGAGTTCCTGAATTTCGATTCCACCTTGGACACAACTGCAAAGAGTTTGTATGTTCATCCCAGTGCTTGCGGTGTGTATTCCTCCGGGCCACGTCTACCCAGGTTTCCTCTCCCCTATCCAAGGACATACTTATATGTGATGATTGTTAAAATAATGTGCTTAGATGTACGCTCTTCTGGGCAGGTGAGTTAATGTATACATGGAATTGGCACAATATAAATCCGCATAATAAGAATCTACCTGGGTATAGATGAGTTGCATTGTCACCTTTACATTGGGCTTTTCACAGTTGGATGCAGGCATCACACCGTGTATAAAAACAATGGAACTTTATTCACTCATACATCTTGGCAAAGGCCACATCACGTGGGTAGTTTCAACTATAATTGTGTTTCCTTCAATCCTTGTTGTTTTCCTTCGGTTTTCACTCTAGTGACAGAGGCTGATTAGGACACATTCCAGGGTATTTATTGCCATAGATTCTGAATTGATAGATCCAGTCGTGTATAGTGAAACCTATCCAAAACTAGAACTTTAGATTCCAGTGATATAAATGAATCGCAAAACAGATTACAGTAATAATATGACAAGATTTCATGGTTTATTCTAACACTTATTTCTTTCTATTCCCAGCAGACACCTCTCTTGACAGGCTGAAAGCCGTAGAAATATAAAAGAAGTAAACAGAGATTAGAACCGTACCCTGTCCTCTGGTTTTTATATACCAAATATCATCTAGTTGTCTGTACACTGTCCTCTGGTTTTTATTAACACATAGCCTAGTTGTCTTCCCCTCTGTCCTCTGGGGTTATTCTATAACAAAATAGCGCTATTTGTCTGTACAACTGGTCCTCTGGGTTTATTATATAACATAGCACTATTTGTCTGTACACTGTCCTCTGGGTTTATTATATAACAAATATCACTAGCTGTCTGTAACTGTCCGCTGTGTTTCTTATATCAACCAATCTCACTGTTGTCTGTACACTGTCCTCTGGGTTTATTTATAAACAAATATCACTAGTTGTCCCGTACACTGTCCTCCTGGGGTTATTATAATAAACAAATGCAACTAGTTGTCTTACCACTGTCCTCTGGGTTTATTATATACCAACTATCAACTAGCTGTCTGTACACTGTCCTCTGGGTTTATTATATAACACTATCACTAGTTTGTCTGTACACTGTCCTCTGGTTTGTATTATATAACAAATAGCACTAGTTTTGTCCTGTATCAACTGTATATCTTGGTTTAATTATATAGGACAAATAGTCCTCACTAAGTTGTTCCTTAACCTGTCCTCTGGGTTTATTAATAATCAATTATCACTAGTTGTCTAAACGCTGTCTCGGGGTTTATTATATAACAAATCATCACTGTTGTCCTTACACCTGTCCTCTGGGTTCATTAATAACAAATAATCACTATTTGTCGTGTACACTGTCCTCTGGTTTATTTATAAACACATATCACTAGTTGTCTGTACACTGTCCTCTGGGTTATTATCTAACAAATATCACTCGTTGTCTGTACTCTTCCTCTGGGTTTTATTATATAACAAATATCCTGGTTTCCTTACCTTCCCTCTGGGTTTATTATATAACCAATATCAACTATTTTGTCTGTACACTGTCCTCTGTTTAATTATATAACAAGCGCAGCGAGTTGTCCTTTACCACACTGTCCTCTGGTTTATTATATAACAATAGCACTAGTTGGTCCTACCACTTTCCTCTGGGTTTTATTATTACAAATATCACTAGTTGTCTGTACACTGTCCTCTGGGTTTATTGAGATAACAAATAGCACCTAGTTGTCCTGTACACTGTCCCGCTGGTTTATTATCTTTCCACCAAAATATCACCATCAGCTTTTCTGTGTCCTGTACGCTTGTCCTTGGGTTTTATTATATGACAACTATCACTAGTTGTCTGTACGCTGTCCGCTGTGTTATTAATTATAACAAATATCACTATTTGACTCTGGTACGCTGTCCTCTGGGTTTATTATATAACAATAGCGTGGTAGTTGTTTTCCGTACCCCCCCTGTCCCGCTGGGTCTATTAATGTAAACCAAATATCTACTAGTACTTCGGTCCTTGGACGTCTTCTCCTCCTGGTTTTACTGTATATAACAAATAGCACTATTGTCCTTACCCTGTCCTCTGGGTTTCTTATATAACAATAACACTAGCTGTCTGTACACTGTCCCTGTTTTTTTTATATATACAAATAGCGTTAGTTGTCCCTTACCCTGTCCTCTGCTTTATGATATAACAAATAGGCATTCGTTGTCCTAACACTGTCCCTCGGGCTTATTATATAACAAATCGCAGTAGTTGTCCTTACCCTGTCCTCTTGGTTTATTATATCACAAAATCACCATCTTCCATACCCTATCCTCTGGGTTATATAAACAAAATAGAGCACTAGCTGTCCTACTCTGTCCTCTTGGTTTATTATATAAACAAATAGCCTCTACAGCTGACCATACCGATCCTCTGGGTTATTATTTACAAAAGAACTAGCTGTCATGTACACTGTCCTCTGGTTTTATTATATAACAAAAGCACCCATCGGTCCTACCCTATCCTCTGGTTTGTATAATAGAACAAATAGCACTAGCTGTCCATACTCTGTTCCCCCCCCCCCCCCCCCTCGGGTTTATTATAAACAAATTAATATCGATCTAAGCTGACCTGACCTCGGTCCTTTGGGTTTATTCATATGCTGCTTCTACCCAATCAACACACGAAATAGCTGTCCTGTAACTCGCCCTCTGTTCTTTTATACAACAATAATACACTACCTGACCAAACCCTGTCTCTGAATAAAGTATACTACAACCTCCTCTGGGTTTAGTAAATAACACTGGGCTTAGCCTGACAGTCCCGCGTCCTCATATCATTTTTTGTATAACAAAATACTCTAGCTACTCATCCCACTTGTCCCCTCTTTATTATATAATAAGTAGCAAACTCCTCAACCGTACTCTGTCCTCTTGCTTTCTATATAACAACAAATACTAGCATTACCTTTTAGTCTTATTTATACAACAAATAGCACTAGCTGATGTACCCTGTCTCCTGGGTTTATTTATATAACAAATAGGCACTATGCTGAATGTACCCTGTCCTTTGTATTACGAACCATAACACCTAGCTGTCCATACCCTGTCCTCGGGGTTTATTATATAACACATAGCACTAGCTGTCTGTACCGCTGTCCTCTGGTATTATTATATACACACTATCATTAGCTGTCGGGTACCGGTCCCTCTGGGTTTATTATATAACAAATATCATTAGCTGGATCCCTCCCCTGTCCTCCTAGCCTTTTATTATATAACAAATATCACTAGCTGTCCGTACCCTGTCCTCTGGGTTTCTTAAAACACAAATAGCAAATATAGCTGTCCATGCCCTGTCCCTCTGGTTATTATATAACAAATAGCACTAGTGGTCGCTACCACCTGATTCCTGGGTTTATTATATAATAAATAGCACTTTACTCTCCTTACACTGACCTCTTGGTGTTTTTTATAACAAATAGCACTAGTTTTCTGTACCCTGTCCGGGGTTTATTATACAACAATACACTAGTTGTCCTTACACTGACCTCTTGGGTTTTATTATATAACCTAAATAGCACTAGCTGTCCATAACCACTATCCCTTCCGGTTTAATTCACATACACAAATTCGTCACTAGTTATGTCCTTACATCTGACCATCTGGGTTTATTATATAACCAATAGCACTAGTTTCCGTACCCTGACCTCTGGGTTTATTATATAACAAATAGCATACGTTGTCCCTTACCGGACCTCTGGGTTTATTATAAAACAATAGCACTAGCTGTCTGTACCCTGTCCTCCCCTGGGTCCTTACTATTATCAAACCAAACGCTAGCACTTAGCTGTCCGTCACCCTGTCGCCCTTCACTCTTGTTGTTTATTATATACACAACTAGCACCCTAGCTGTCCATTACCCTGTCCTCTGGGTTTTATTTTATAAACAAATAGCAACTAGTTAGCATAGTTGTGCATACCCTGTCCCTCTAGGTTTATTATGAAAACAAATAGCACTAGCTTTCCGTACACCTGGGGGGTTTTCCTCTGGGTTTTATATATAACAAAGTTGCAGCTAGCTGTCGGTAACCCTGTCCTCTGGTATATTATAAAACAATATATCACTAGCTGTCCGTACCCTGTCCTCTGGTTATTTATTAACAACTAGCACTAGCTGGCCATTAACCCTGTCCGACTGGATTTATTTATATAAACAAATAGCACTAGTTAGCACTAGTTGCACTGCATCGCCACCACCCTGTCCTCTGGTTTATTATAAAACACATCCTAGCTGTCCGTAGCCCACCCCCTGTCCTCCCCCTTGGGGGGGGGAGTTTATTATATAACAAATTGCCACTAGCTGAGTCCTGTACCCTGTCCTCTGGGTATATTATAAAACAAATAGCACTAGAACTGTCCGTCGACCCTGTCCTCGGGTTTGTATTAACAAATATCCACTAGGCTGTCTCTGTTAACCCTGTCCTCTTGGTTTATATATAACAAATAGCACTAGCTGTCCGTACCCTGTCCTCTGGGTTTATTATATAACAATAGCACTATGGTAGCACTAGTTGTGCAAGACCCTGTCCTCTAGGTTTATTATAAACAAATAGCACTAGCTGTCCGTACCTGTCTCTGGGTTTTATTATATAACACATTGCACTAGCTGTTCGTACCCTGTACTCTGGGTATACAGTATGTACTAAACAAATCGAACCCAACTAGCGTCCGTACCCTGTCCTCTTGGTGTTATTATATAACAAATAGCACTACGCTGTCCATACCCTGGTCACTCTGGGGGTTTATTATATAACAAATAGCATAGTTACCACTGTTGTGGACCATACCCTGTCCTCAGGTTTATTATAACAAATTAGCACTAGTGTGTCCGTACCCTGCTCCTCTGCGTTTATTATATAACAAATCTGCGCACTAGACTGTCTGTATCACTGGTCCTCTTGTATATTATAAAACAAATAGCACTAGCTGTCCCGGTACCCTGTCTCTTGGTATAACTATAGCTTTTGTCCCTATTGTTATTATATACCAAATACATATGCACTAGCGTATCTGTACCCTGTCCTCTGGTTTATTCCATATAACAAATATCACTAGCGTGACGTACCCTGTCCTTGTGGGTATTATAATAACAAATAGTCATAGCGTTTCTAGTCCCTGTCTTGTGGTTTATTATATATATACAAATATCACTTCGTCTGTACTGTACCCTGCCTTGGGTTTTTGTATTATATAACATACTCACTAGCGTCTTCTGTGACACCTCCGTCTCTCTGAGGTTTATTATATAACAATATCACTAGCTGTCTTCTGTACCCTGTCCTCTGTGGTTTATTTTAACAATATTCAAATCAGGTTCTGCTACCCTGTCCTCTGGTTTTTAGTAACATCACGGCTGCTTCGCTACCGTCTCGGTATATATAACAAATAGTAAACCGTGGGTAGATGTCCGAACACCTAGCTGCGGGATCACCTGCTGTACACTGCCCAAACACCTCAAATTCAAGTAAAAGGAAAAATGGTATGCAGGTGCTTCTCAGATATAGAAGACTACAAAGGATATTTCGGCTTTATTGACACACACTGTTTCGGACTGAGTCGTTTATCAAGGTTACAAAAAATGTGCTTCTATACTAATATGTACAGACAAATAACACAGTTCCGCTGCAACCCATGCTCCTTGAACTTTATCCAGGCAACAGACTTCAGTCGACGTATTAAGAATAAAAAGCTTTTATTTTCTCCTACCATTTAAAAAGCGAACCACCGTCCGGGGACAGGCATGAGTTGATGTCCGACCGACGTTGTTCGGGATTCAGCCCTTACTCATCAGTACAATGCTGTTCCCCGGACGGGGTCGGTTCGCTTTTTAAATGTGAGAAAATAAAGATGTTGTTTATCTCAAAATATCGACTTGCAGTCCTTTCTGCCACGTTTATTATATAACAAATAACACTAGCTGTCTGTACACTGTCCTCTGTTTTTTTTATATAACAAATAGCGTTAGTTGTCCTTACCCTGTCCTCTGCGTTTATTATATAACAAATAGCATTAGTTGTCCTAACACTGTCCTCTGGGCTTATTATATAACAAATAGCAGTAGTTGTCCTTACCCTGTCCTCTGGGTTTATTATATAACAAATAGCACATATGGTAGCACTAGTTGTGCAACCTCTGTCCTCTAGGTGTTATTATAAAAACAATAGCACTAGCTGTCCAGTACCTGCCTTGGGTGTTATATATAACAAAGTGCACTACTCGGTATCCCTAGTCCTTGGGTATATCTAGTAAAACAACGCAACAGAACTAGCGTCCGTACCTGTCCTCTTGGTGGTTTATAAACAATAGCACTAGCTGTCCATACCCTGTTCATCTGGGTTATTTATATAAAATAGCAGTTAGCACTGTTGTGCATACCCTGTCCTCTAGGTTATTACAACACATATTAGCACTAGCTGTGTCCTTACCTGCTCCTCTGCGTTATTATATAACAAATCTGACTAGATTCTGTTCCTGTCCTCGGTTAACAATGACTGTGTCCGACCCTGTCTCTGGGATATTATTATTAAACAAATAGCACTAGCTGTCCGTACCCTGGCCGTGGGTTTATTATATAACATCACTAGCAATGCGTGACGTCCCGTCCTCTGGTTATTATATAACAAAATGCACTAGCGTCGGTTACCTGGTCGGTTTATTATATTATAACTAAACACATATGGATATATAACATATCGTAGCTGTGTACCCTGACCTTTGGGTTAGTTTATTATTAGCAAAATATCACTAGCTGTCTTCTGTCACCTGTCCTCTGGGTTATTATTAACCATATCACTAGCATGGTCTTCTGTTTACCCTGTCCTTCTGGGGTTTAGTATATAACAAATATCCCAAAATAGCGTTTCTGTCTACCCTGTCCTCTTGGTTTATTATTAACCAAATTTCCACGAGCTGTCTTCTGCTACTGTCTATCGGGTTATTATATAACAAATAGTAACCAGTGGGTAGTGTCCCAGAACACCTCTAGCTGCGGGATCTGATGTACACTGTCCCAACACCTTAAATTCAGTATAAATGAAAAAATGGTATGCAGTTGCTTCCAGATAAGAAGACTACAAAGGAATCATTTGGGCTTTATTGACACGACATGTTTCGCGACTGAGTCGTTTATCCTAAGGGTACAAAACAATGTGCTCTATACTACATACGTACAGACAAAAATAACACAGTATCCGCTGCACCACTGCTCCTTGGAACTATATCGCAGGCAACAGACTTCAGTCGATATTTCTTATATAACAAATTGCCACTACTGATCTGATAACCATGTCACGGGTTATTATAAAACAAATAGCCACTAGATGTCACGTACCTGTCCTCCGGGTTTATTCTAAACAAAGTATCACTAGGCTGTCTTGTAACCCTGTCCTCATTGGTTTATATAATAACAAATAGCACTAGCATGTACACGGACACCTGTCCTCTGGGTTTATTATAGTAACAAAATAGCATAGTGTAGCACTAGTTGTGCACCTCTGTCCTCTAGGGTATTATAAAACAATGCACTAGCTGTCAGTACCTGTCCTTGGAGTTTTATTATATAACAAGTGCACTACTGTATTAGTCTCTGCGGTATACTATAAAACAACGCACAAACTAGCGTCCGTACCTGTCCTCTTGGTTTTATATAACAATAGCACTAGCTGTCCATACCCTGTCCTCGTGGGTTATTATATAACAAATAGCCTATGTTAGCACTGTTGTGACATACCCTGTCCTCTAGGTTGTATTACAACACAATAGCACTAGCGTGTCCTTACCCTGCTCCTCTGCGTTTATTATATAACAAATTGCACTAATGTCGTTACGTCTGGATAAAAAATGCGTGTCCGACCCGTCTCTGGGGTTTATATTATAACAATAGCACTAGCTGGTATCCTGTACCCTGTCCCTTGGTTTATTATATAACAACTAGCATGCGACGTACCCTGTCCTCTGGTTGTATTATAATAACAAATCCACAGCGTCGGTTACCTGGTCGGTTTGGATTTATATACATATAGAGACACAGTATGGGTAATATACATATTAGCTGTAGTACCCTGACTTTGGTTTTGTTTATTATTAGCAAATATCACTAGCGTCTTCTGTCACCTGGTCCTCTGGGTTTATTATATAACCATATCACTAGCATGGCTTCTGTTACCCTGTCCTTCTGGGTTTTATATAACAAATATCCAAAATGAGGTTCTGTTACCTGTCCTCTTGGTTTATTATCTAACCAAATATTCCACTAGCTGGTCTTCTGCACGTCTATGGGTTATTATATAACAAATAGCTACCGTGGGTAGTGTCCGAAACACCTCTAGCTGCGGGATCATGATGTACACTGCCCAACACTAAATTCAGTATAAATGAGAAAAATGGTATGCATGTTGCTTCCAGATAAGAAGACTCATAAGGATCTTTGGGCTTTATTGACACGACATGTTTCGGACGTGAGTCGTTTATCCAAGGAGTACAAAAAACTGTGCTCTATACTACATAGTACAGACAAAAATACACAGTATCCGCTGCCACCACTCTCCTGGAACTATTATCTGCGGCCAACAGACTTCAGTCGATCGATTAAGTAAAACAACTTTTATTTTCTACCATTAAAGCAGCGAACCAACCAGTCCCGGGGCAGGCAATGAGTTGATGTCGAGCGTTCGGGATTCAGCCCTTACTCATAGGACAATGCTGTCCCGGACCTGGCGGTGTGTTCGCTTTTAAATGGTGAGAAAAATAAAGAGGTTTTATCTCAAATATCGACTGAAGTCTGTTGCCTGCGATATAGTTCCAAGGAGCAGTGGTGCAGCGGATACTGTGTTATTTTTGTCTGTACTATAGGCAGAGGAGAGACCCTCTGATCCGCGGCACGCCGAACTGGAAAAGTGGAAGGATCGCAAGACGAGAGGGAAGTGATTGGGAACGGACGTGAACCGCATCAAAACAAACTATGGACTACATATATACACACAAAACAGGAATGACATTCCTAGTCCCCCCACCCATGGAGTAGATCCTCCATTGAATCACTCGGTTGTAGTTGAGTAGATGGAATGAAATCCATCTAAATAAGAAACACAAGGAAAAACAACATGCAAAATATACATAAGCATTGATATGGTACTTGCTATATGCCCTGCCAATAAGTATATCGGTAAAACAAGTACTCGCCCAGGGCTACTGGGGGTAAAGATACAGGGATCAAGTCATAGAACACGTGTGTTATCAATATAAGAACAGGTCTAAGGATTAGATCTATTACATTGTAGTGACTCATATGACGCTATGAATCTATAGGCAGACATTATCTGTGGGGGAGGGGAACAAGGCGCATTAGGACAGAGGCATAAATAACATTACAAGGGCTTATAGTAACATTTGAGTGAACATGAATCATTTTAAGACCTTTTGGTACCAATGTACACAAGTGTCTTATCCAATAACATTCTTTTTGGAGTAGTAACTTAGTTACATTGCCCCCTCTAAGTGGTGTCATGATTGTTTCTAGTACAGTCCATTTCAGTTGGTTATGTGTATGCTTGGACTCAAAAAAGTGCCTTGAGACAGTAGTGTCATAGTCGGTATCAGGCCTGAGATTTCTGATGTCTCTTTTATGTTCTTTAATGCGTTCTTTTATTTCCCTGGACGTTTGTCCAACGTAGCACAACCCACATGGGCATTTGATCAGATATACAACCTGTTTGGTGTTACATGTTGCGAAGTGTTTGAGTTTTATGGCTGTACCCTTTAAAGGGTGAGTTATGGCATCTCCTTTAATAATAGAGGAACAGCAGATACACCCCATACATGCATGGGTCCCTTTTCTCGGGATACCTTTGAACATCTTTTCTGGCTTCCTTAGATCAGCTAGGCCTAACTTGTCTCGCAAGGAACTCCCTCTCTGGTAACTGAATAGTGGGATCTCTTTAAATAGTTTAACATAAGTTTTGTCCTGCTGGATCAAGGGCCACAACTGCTTAATAATTTTTTTCAATATATTGGCTCTGTGTGCTGAACCGTGAGACGAAAGGTATCCTCTTCTGATTGGTATCTGATTTAGGTTGTTGTTTATATTGCAAGAGATCAACCCTTCTTATCTTCCTGACCTCTTTTTTTGTTTTGACTAATTCCCCAGGGGGGGTAACCTTTTTCCACCAGTTTCTCATATACCTTATTAGTAGCTTGTTCATATCTGGCCTCATCTGAGGCTATACGTCTGGCACGTATGAACTGCCCTTTCGGGATTGCTTTAAAAATTCTTGGTGTATGGAAGCTATTGGTATTGAGAAGGTTGTTCCTATCAGTTGGTTTGGAAAAGAGACCACCGAGGACAGTGTAGAGACAGCTAGTGCTATTGTTATATAATAAACCCAGAACCAGTGTACAGACAAGTAGTGTATTCTGTATATAATAAACTCAGATGACAGGGTAAGGACAGCTATTGATTTGTATATAATACATCAGAGGGCAGTGTACAGACAGCTAGTGTTATTGTATCAGAACCCAGAGGCAGTGTACAGACAGCTAGTGTTATTTGTTATATAATAAACCCAGAGGACAGTGTACAGACAGGTAGTGTTATTTGTATATAATAAAACCCAGGGACAGGGTATGGACAGCTATTGTTGTGTTATATAATAACCCAGAGGACCGTGTACAGACAGCGTAGGTTATTATTAAATAATAAACCCAGAGGACAGGGTATGGACAGATATTGCTTTTGTTATATTAACCCAGAGGACAGGGTATGGACGCGTAGTGCTATTGGTTATCTATAAACCCCAGAGGACAGTGTAAGGACCACCTAGTATTATTGTTATATAATAACCCAAAGGACAGTGTACAGACACACTAATGATTTTGTGATAAATAACCCAGAGGACACGTGTACAGATAGCTAGTGCTATTTGTTATATATAAACCAGAGGACAGTGTACAGACAGCTCGGTTATTTGTTAATAATAATCCAGATGACAGGGTAACGGACAGCTATTGCTATTTGTTATATAATAAACCCAGAGGACAGGGAGACACTAGTGTTATTGTATAATAATAACCCAGAGGACAGGTGTACAGACAGTAGTAGTTATTGTTATATTAATAAACCAGAGGACAGGGTATGGACACGCTATGCTAGTTTGTTATTAATAAACCCAGAGACAGTGTACAGACAGCTAGTGTTTTATTATATAATAAACCAGGGACAGGGTATGAGGACAGCTATTGCTATTTGTTATATAATAAACCCAGAGGAGGGTATGGACAGCTAGTCGTATTGGATATAATACCCGAGGGACAGTGTAAGGAAATAGTGTATTGTTATATAATAAAACCAAAGGTCAGGTACGACAATAAATGATATTTGTTTATAAACCCAGGGGACAGGTGTACAGTAGAGCTGTGCTATTTGTTATATAATAAACCCAGAGGGACAGGTACGACAGCTAGGTTATTTGTTTATAATAAACTCAGATGACAGGGTAAGGACAGCTTGCTATTTGTATTATAAAAACTCCGAGGGAAGGTTAGGACAGATGTGTTATTTGTATATAATAAACCCAGAGGCAGTGTACAGACAGGAGTAGTGTTATTTGTTATATAATAACCCAGAGGACAGGGTATGGACAGCTTTTGCTATTTATTATATAGTAACCCAGAGGACAGTGTACAGACAGCTAGTGTTATTTGTATATAATAACAACCAGAGGACAGGGTATGGACAGCTATTGCTATTTGTTATATAATAAACCCAGAGGACAGGGGATGGACAGCTGAGTGCTATTTGTATATAATAAAAAGAGACAGGTACAGACAGCTATTGCTATTTGTTATATAATAAACTCAGAGGGCAGTGTACAGACAGGTAGTTATTTGTTATATATAAACCCAGAGGACAGGGTATGGACAGTATTGCTATTTATTATATTTAATAAACCCAGAGGACGTGTACAGACAGCTAGTGTTATTGTATATAATAAACCCAAGGACAGGGATGGACAGCCAGTGCTATTTGTATAAACCAAACCCGAGGACAGTGTACGACAGCTAGTGCTATTTGTTATATAATAACCCAGAGGACAGTGTACGGACACTAGTGCTAGTTGTATATGATAAACCAGAGGACAGTGTCAGCAGCTAGTGCTATTGTTATATATAAACTCAGATGAAGGGTAAGGACGCTCTGCGCTATTTGTTATAAATAAATCAGATGGAGGTGTAAGAAGCTAGTGTTATTTGTTATATAATAAACCCAGAGACAGTGTACAGACAGATAGTGTCTATTGTTATATAATAAAACAGAGGACAGGGTACCGACGGTAGTGTTATTTGTTATATAATAAACCAGAGGACAGGGTATGAACAGCTGCTAGTTGTTATATAATAAACAGAGGACAGTGTACAGACGACTAGGGTTATTTGTTATATATAAACCAGAGATACAGGGATGGAACAGCTATTGCTATTTGTTTATTAATAAAACCAGAGGACAGGGTTGGAGAGCTAGTGCTATGTTATAGAATAACCCGGGACAGTGTACAGACAGCTAATGATATTTGTTATATAATAAACGCAGAGGACAGTGTACAGACAGCTAATGATATTTGTTATATAATAAACCCCGAGGACAGGGTATGGACAGTCAGTGCTATTTATTATATAATAAACCCAGAGGACAGGGTATGGACAGCTAGTGCTATTTGTTATATAATAAACTTAGAGGACAGGGTATGAGACAGTAATGATATTTTTATATAATAAACCCAGAGGACAGGGTATGGACAGCCAGGGTATTTGTTATAATACAACAGAGCGAAGGGTATGACAGCCAGTGCTATTGTTATAAATAAAACCCAGAGGAAAGGGTAGGGACAGCTAGTGCATATTGTTTTATATAAAAAACAGAGGACAGTGTACGCACGTAATGATATTTTTTAATTAATAAACCCAGGGGACAGTGTCAACAGTAATGATATTTAGTATATAATAAACCCAGAGGACAGTGTACAGACAGCTAATGTCATTTGTTATATAATAAAACACGAGGACAGTGTACAGACAGCTAATGCTATTGTTATATAATAAACCCAGAGGACACGTGTACAGACAGCTAAGTGATATTTGTTATATAATAAATCCCAGAGGAAGGGTATGGACAGCAGTGCTTTGTTATGTAATAAACCCAGAGGACGGGTACGGACAGTATGTGCTATTTGTTATATAATAAACCCAGAGACAGTGTAAGGACAGCTAGTGCTATTTGTTATATAATAAACCCAGGAAGGGTAAGGACAACTAACGCTATTTGTTAATATAAACCCTAGGACAGGTGTAGACAAGCTGAGTGTATTTGTTAATAATAAAACAGAGGACAGTGTAAGACACGTATTGCTATTGTTATATAATAAACCAGGGAAAGGTGGGCAGCTAGGCTATTTGTTATATATAAACAGAGGGACAGTGTCCAGACAGCTAATGATCTTATATAAAAAACCGAGGACGGTACAGAGTAATGATATTTGTTATATAATAAACCCAGAGGACGTGTAAGACATCTAATGATATTGTTATAATAAACCACAGAGGACAGTGTAAGGACAGCATAATGATATTGTTATATAATAAAACCCAGAGGACAGGTACAGACAGCTAATGATATTGTTATATAAAAAACCCAGAGGACAGGGGTATGGCAGCCAGTGCTTTTGTTATGATAAACCCTAGAGGAACAAGAGAGGGTGCGGACAGCTGTGCTATTTGTAATAATAAACCCAAGGACAGGGTGAAGGACAACTAACGCTATTTGTATATTAATAAACCCAAGGACAGTGTCAGACAGCTAGTGGCTATTTTGTTATATAATAAACCCAGAGGACAGTGTACAGACAACTAGTGATATTTGTTATATAATAAACCCAGAGGACAGGGTACGGTTCTAATTTCTCTGTTTACTTACTATCTATATTCTACGGCTTTCAGCCTGTTCAAGAGAGGTGTCTGCTGGGAAATAAGAAAGAAATAAGGTTAGAATGAAAACCATGAAATATTGTCATATTATTACTGTTAATCTGTTTTTCATTTATATCAACTGGAATTAAGTTTAGTCTTGGATATGTTTCACTAATCACCGACTAGATCTCTCAATTCCGAATCTATTGGCAATAAATACCCTGGAATGTGTCCTAATCAGCCTCTGTCACTAGAGTGAAAACACAGAAGGAACATACACTGGATTGCAGGAAACACACATATATAGTATGAACTACACGTGATGTGTGCCTTTGCCAAGATGATATGAGTGAATAAAGTTCCAGTGTTTTATTACACGTGTGCTCGCTGCGATCCACTGTGAAAAGCCCAATGGTAAAGGACAATGCAACTCATCCTCCTCATGGAGGATCTAGGCCCCTCACAAGAACATTTCGGGACCTCTTACTTTCCAGGCCTCCCCGCGGTCACAGGGGTGGGGGTGGGGGTCAGTAGTTACGTTACAATGTGCACAGAAAAAAAATCACTTACCATCATAATGGGGATAATGTTATTAATAGTCACCCTGTGATAGGTTACTGATCTACCAATCCTAGTTAGACATTAACACAATCCCAGCCCAGGAGGGACCATCCCATCTAGATGATTGACACTTACCTTCATCAGCCTGGATAATGATAAAGATAAACAGAGAGTGATCAGTAGAAGGTAGAGGATCTTCATGGCTACACACGGTTATTCACCAGGACACTGCTTTGGGTTCTCAGTGAGGATGTGATAATGTGTGAGGGACACTGACCTTGATATATATAGCTATAGAGCGTAGGATCCGTTGACGTACATACAGGGGCTTTATAGTCAGTCACTTACATTGTGACTCTTTAGTTAAACAGTCAATATTTACTGAATGACTTTTTAATTAAATGGTCGTTATTTACTAAATGATATTTAATTCATGTGAATCCAGTAGGAACATTTACATGATGATATAAACACCAATATCCAGTGTTATAATAAATATATTCTTAGGGAATCTGTAAACACTGATACTGCAGCTTTTTATCACCTACTTGGGCAGTACGGTGGCTCAGTGGTTAGCACGGATACCTTGCAGCGCTGATTTCCTGAGTTCGATTCCAACCTTGGACACAACTGCAAAGAGTTTGTATGTTCTCCCAGTGCTTGCGTGTGTTTCCTCCGGGCACTCCGGTTTCCCCCATATAAAAGACATACTGATATGTGATGATGTGTTAAATAAATGTGCTTAGATTGTAAGCTCTTCTGGGCAGGGGTACTGATGGTAATGTTTATACATGGACATTGGACAATCATAATCCATAAGAATAATATCACTGGGTTACTAGATGAGTTGCATTTGTCCCTTTTAACATGTGGGCTTTTCACAGTGGATGGCAGGCCAGCACAACGTGGTAAATAAACAACAACTGGAATTCTTTTTATTACTCATAGCTCTTGGCCAAGGCACAATCACGTGTAGGTCTACTATTAATGTGTGTTTCCTGCAATCCTCAGTGTCTGGTTCTTCTGTGTTTTCACTTAGTGACAGAGCTGATTAGGACAATTCCAGGGTATTTATGCCAATAGATTTGAATTGATAGATCCAGTCGGGGATTAGGTGAACATGTCCAAGAACTAAATTAGATTCAGTTGATATAAATGAATAAAACAGATTACAACAGTAATAATATGAAATTATGGTCTTCTAACACTGATTCTTTCTTATTTACCCGCAGACAACATACTCTTGAACTAGTTGTCTGTACAGTAGTTTTAAAAAATAACACTAGTTGTTACCCTGTACTATATATATACAAATATATAGAGTCTTACATTGGCATGGTATAACTAGAGAAATATATGTTCTGTACACAGGTCTTACACTGTCCTCGGGTTTATTATATAACAAATATCACTAGTTGTCTGTACATTGTTCCTCGTGGTTTATGTATATAACAAATAGCACTAGTGTCCTACACTGTCCTCTGGGTTTATTAATAACAAATACAGGAGTTGTCGGTCTGTCTCTGGGTTTATGATAGAACAAATATCACACTAGTTCCTTGTTGTACTACTGTCATCTCTGGTTTATATATAACAATATCACTCGCTGTCTGTACACTGTCCTTGGGTATTATATACAACAATATACTAGTTGTCCTGTACACTGTCCTCTGGTTTATTATATAAAAATATCATAGTGTCTGTACACTGTCCTCTGGGTTTATTATATAACAAATAGCACTAGTTGTGTAACTCTGTAACTCTGGGGGTTATGTATAACAAATATCACTAGTGTTGGTACACGTCCTCTGGGGGTTATTATATAAACAAATAGTCACTAGTTGTCTGTACATGTCCTCTGGGTTATTATATGAACCATATCACTAGTTGTCTGTACGCTGTCCTGGGTTTTATTATATAAACAAAATCACTAGGTTGTCCTTCCGTGCCTCTGGGTTTATTATATAAAAATATCCAATAGGGTGTAGCTGTCTCTGGGCACAACTGTATCACTCTCCCCTCCCTCTTATTATATAACCAAATAGCACTAGTTGTCCTTACCAGTCCTCTGGGTTTCTATATAAAACAATGATCAGCTATTGTCTGTACACTGTCCTTGCGTATTATATAACAAATAGTTTCACTGTTGTCTTATACACTGTCACTCTGGGTTTATTATATACACAAAAATAGTTCATAGTGTGCTGTACTTGTCTCTCGGGTTTATATATAACAAATGCATAGTTGTCCTTACCCGTCTCTGGGTATTTTATATAACCAATCTCAAAAGTGTCTACCACTGTTTTTCCTCTGGGTTTATATATAAACAAGCACTAGTTTGTCCTTACCCTGTCTCTGGGTTTATTATATAACAATCGCAATAGTGTCATTAACCACTGTCTCTGGGTTTATTATATAACAAATACACTAGTGTGCTGTACACTGTCCTCTGGGTATATATAACAAATAGCACTAGTCGTACCACTGTCCTCTGGGTTTTTATATAAACAAATAGCACTAGTGCTGTACGCTGTCCTCTGGTGTTATATACCAAATAGCCTAGCTTTGTACCCGGTCCTTCTGGGTTATTATATAACAATAGAATCACTAGTTGTCTGGTCAACGCGTCCTTAGGGTTTTTATCAACAAATAGCACGTTAGTGTCTTACCTGTCCTCTGGGTTAATTATACAAATATCACTAGATTGTCCTACCTGTCCTCTGGGTTATTATATAACAATAGACTTGCCTACCGTCTCTGGGTTTATTATATAACAAATACATAGCGTCTGTACACTGTCCTCTGTTATTTTTTATATAACACAATAGCTTAGCTTGTCTACACTGTCCTCTGGTTTATTATTATAACAAATAGCAATGTGTCCGTACCATGTCCTCTGGGCTTATTACTATAACAAAAGCAGTTAGTGTCTACCGTCCTCGGGTTATATAAAACAAATAGCACAGCTGTCCATACCTGTCCTCGGGTTATAATATAACAAATAGCACTAGCTGTCATACCTGGTCCTTGGGTTTAATTTAAAAAATAGATGTAGTGCCATACACTGTCTCTGGGTTATTATTTAACAAATAGCACTAGTGTCTGTACCTGCTCTGGGGTTTATTATAACACATAAGCATAGCTGTCCACCCTATCCTCTGGGTTTATATATAACAAAAAATACATAGCTGTCCATACATGTCCTCTGGTTTATTATATAACAAATAGCACTAGTGTACACTACCCGTCCTTGGGGTTATTATTAACACAATGAGATATAGCTGTAGGTACCTGCCCTCTGGGGTTTTTTATAAACAAATAGCATATTGCCTTACCATGACCTCTGGGTTTGATAAATACAACAAATATCACTCGTGACTACCTGTCCTCTGGGTTATTATAAAAACAAATAGCACTAGCTGACGTCCCTGTACTCCTCTGGAGTTTTTGTTATAACAAATAGCATAGCTTCCATACCCTGTTCTTTTTCTATACAATAGCAATTCACGTATCTGTCCTCGGCTTTATAATAACAAATAGCACTAGCTGACCTGTTTTGTTATTATAAACAATAGCACTAGTGTGTACCCGTCTTGGGTTATTATAAACACAATAGCACTAGCCTGAATGTACCCTGTCTTTGGGTATTAATAACAAATAACATAGCTGTCCATTACCTGTCTCTGGGTTATTATATACACAAATAGCATAGTATGTGCTGTACCCTGTCCTCTGGGTTTATTATCTAACAATTACATAGACTGTCCGTACCCTGTCTCTGGGTTTTATATAACAAATATCATTAGCTGTCAACCCTGTCCTCTAGGTTTATGGTTAAACACAATAGCATAGCTGGTCCGTACCTGTCCTCTGGGTTTATTATCAAACAAATAGCACTAGCTTGTCCATGCCCTGTCCTGGGTATATATAACAAATCAGCACTAGTTGTCTTACCCTGATCTAGGTGTTTTATTATATAAAACTTAGCACTAGTTGTCCTTACCCTGACTTGGGTTTATTATATAACAAATCAGCACTGTGTCTGTACCCTGTCCTCTGGGTTATATATAAACAATATAGCACTAGCTGTCTTCCAGCACCGTCCTCTGTCCTCGGGTTTTTAAAACAAATAGCGCACCTGTCTGTCTTAACTGCCCATCGGGGTTCTTATATATAACAATAGCACTAGTTGTTCCTACCCTGTTCCTCTGGGTTTATTATATAACACATAGCACTAGCTTGTCCGTTACATGCACCTCGGGGTTTATTATAAAACAAATGCACATGCTGTTTGTACCCGTCTCTGGGTTATATTATAAAACAAATAGCCATAGCTGTCCGTACACCTCGTCCTCTTGGTTTTTATTATATAACAAATAGCACTAGCTGTCTATACCCTGTCCTCTGGGGTTATTATATAACCACATTAGCACTAGTTAGCTAGTTGGATACCCTGTCCTCTAGGTTTATATAAAACAATTAGCACTAGCTGTCGTACCCTGTCTTGGGTTTTATATATAACACAAGGCACTGCTGTCTGTACCCTGTCATCTGGGTAGATTATGAAACAAATACACTAGCTGTCTTCTGTACCCGTCCTCTTGGTTATTATATAACAAAATATGATAGCTGTCGTACCCTGTCCTGGGTTTAGCGACACAATATCACTATAGCACTGTTGTGCATACCCTGTCCCTCGAGGTTATTATAAAACAAATAGCACTGCTGTCGTACCTGTCGATCTGGGTTATCCTTATATAACAAATTGCCACTAGCTGATCTGTACCATGTCACTGGGTTATTATAAAACAAATAGCACGAGATGTCGTACCGGTCTCCGGGTTTATATCATATAACAAATATCACTAGGCTGTTTCTGTAACCCTGTCCTCATTGGTTATTGATAATAACAAATAGCACTAGATGTCAGGTACTGTCCTCTGGGTTTATTATAAACAAATAGCCATAGTGTAGCACTAGTTGTGCACCTACTGTCCTCTAGGGTTATTATAAAAACAAATAGCACTAGCTGCAGTACCCTGTCCTGGAGTGGTTATATATAACAAATGCACTACTCGTACTAGTACTCTGGGTATATCCAGTAGTAAAACAACGCACCACAACTAGCGTCCGACCTGTCCTCTTGGTGATTTTATAAACAATAGCACTAGCTGTCCATACCCTGTCCTCGGGGTTATTATATACAAATAGCATGTTAGCACTGTTGTGACATACCCTGTCCTCTAGGTTTATTAACAACACAAAGCCTAGCTGTCCTGTACCATGCTCCTCTGGCGTTTATTATATAACAAATCTGCTAATCTTACGCCTGGTTATAACTACACTGTTCGACCCGTCTCTGGGTTTATATTATAACAAATAGCACTAGCTGGTCGTACCCTGGTCCCTGGTTTTTATATAACTATCACATAGCTAGCGGCTGTACCCTGTCCTCTGGTTATTATAATAACAATTCCACTAGCGTCGGTTACCTGGCCTCGGTTTAGTTTATATACAATACTAGAGATACTGTAGGTTATATATCAATCTAGCTGTGTACCCTGACTTTGGTAGTTTATTATTAGCAAATATCACTAGCGTCTTCTGTGACACCTGTCCTCGTGGTTTATTATATAACCATATCACTAGCATGTCTTCTGTTACCTGTCCTTTGGGTTTATATATAACAATATCACATCAGCGTCTTCTGCTACCCTGTCCTCTTGGTTTATTATATAACAAATATCACAGCTGGTCTTCTGCTACGTCCTTGGGTTATTATATAACAAATAGTAAACCAGTGGGTAGTGTCCAGAACACTCTAGCTGCGGATCCATGATGTACACTGACCCAACACCTAAATTCAGTATAAATGAAAAATGGTATGCAGTGCTTCCAGATAAGAAGACTACATAAGGATCATTTGGGGCTTTATTGACACGACATGTTTCGCGACTGAGTCGTTTATCAAGTGAGTACAAAAAATGGCTCTATACTACATAGTACAGACAAAAATAACACAGTTCCGCTGCCACCACTGCTCCTTGAACTATTATCGCCGGCAACAGACTTCAGTCGATCGATTTAAGTAAAACATGCTTTTATTTTCTCACCATTAAACGCGAACCAACCAGTCCCGGGGACAGCATGAGTTGATGTCCGAGCGTTGTCGGATTCAGCCCTGTACTCATAGACAATGCTGTCCCGGGACTGGGGTGTGGTTCGCTTTTAAATGGTGAGAAAAATAAAGAGTGTTTTTATCTCAAATATCGGACTGAGTCTGTTGCCTGCGATTATAGTTCAAGGAGCCAGTGGTGCAGCGGATGACTGTGTTTTTTTGTATGTGACTATGGCAGAGGAGAGACCCTCTGATCCGCGGTCACCCGAACTGGAAAAGTGGAAGGATCGCAAGACGAGAGGGACGTGATTGGGAACGGACGGTGACGCCATCAAAACAAATATGGACTACAGTTATACACACAAAACAGGAAATGACATTCTAGTCCCCCCACCATGTGAGTTGATCCTCCAATTGAATCACTACGGTTGGTAGTGAGAGATGGAAATGAGAATCCATCTAAATAAGAAACACAAGAAAAACACACACTGCAAATATACATAAGCATTGAATATGGTACTTGATATAGCCTGCCACTAAGTATATCGGTAAAACAAGTACTGCCCGGGCTTACTGGGGGTAAAGATAAGGGATCAAGTCATAGAACACGTTGTGTATCAATATAAGAACAGGTCTAAGGATTAGAGTACTATTACTTGTAGTGACTATATCGACGCTATGAATCTATAGGCAGACAATTTCTGTGGGGGGAAGGAGGAAACAAGCGCAATTAGGAAGAGGCATATAAATAACATCTACAAGGCTTATACGTAAACATTTGAGTGACATGAATCATTAAGACCTTTTGGTACCAATGATAACAAGTGTCTTATCCAATAACATTCTTTTGGAGTAAGTAAACTTAGTTAATTTGCCCCCTTCTACAGTGGGGTGTCATGATTGTGTTCTAGTACAGTCCATTTCAGTTGTGTATGTGGTGCTGGACTCAAAAAAGTGCCTTGAGACGTAGTGTCCATAGTCGGTATCAGGGCTGAGATTTCTTGATTGGTTCTTTAGTTCTTAAGCTCTGTTATTTCCGGAGTTTGCGCCAACGTAGCACACCCACTATGGGGACATGTTGATCAGATATCCAACTCGATGTGTGTTACATGTTGCGAAGCTGTTTGCGTTTTATGGCTGGACCCTTTAAAGGGTGAGTTATGGCATCCTTTAATAATAGAGGACAGCAGACACACCCCATACATGCATGGGTCCCTTTCTCGGGATACCTTTTTGAAATCCGTGTTCTGGACTTCTTAGTATCACGCTAGGCCGAACTTGGTCTCGCAAGGAACTCCCTCCTGGTAAAACTGAATAGTGGGATCTCTTAAATAGTAACATAGTTTTGTCCTGCTGGATCACGGGGCCACAAATGCTTAATAATTTTTTTCAAATATATTGGCTCTGGTGATGAACCGTGAGACGAAAAGGTACTCTAGTTATGATTGGTATTGATTTGGTTGGTTTTATATTGCAAGAGATAACAACCTTCTATCTTCCTGGACCTTTTTTCTGTTTTTTGTTTTGACTAATCCCCAGGGGGGTAACCTTTTTCCACCAGTTTCTCATATACCTTATTAGTAGCTTGTTCATATCTGGCCTCATCTGAGGCTATACGTCTGGCACGTATGAACTGCCCTTTCGGGATTGCTTTAAAAATTCTTGGTGTATGGAAGCTATTGGTATTGAGAAGGTTGTTCCTATCAGTTGGTTTGGAAAAGAGAGAAGTCTTGATACCATCTAGTTCTAAAGTTATGTTGACATCAAGGAAATTTATTTCAGTCTTGGAGATCTCACATGTAAAATGTATAGTGGGATGGGATATATTTGCTGCATCGATCATCTCTCCGAATTCTACTATACTCCCATTCCATATTATCAAGATGTCGTCAACAAAACGTGTGTACATACCAATATTGGGGGAAAACCTGGATTTCAGAAACAATTGATTTTCAATATGATACATAAAAATGTTGGCAAACGAAGGGGCTACTGCAGCGCCCATAGATGTCCCCTGTCGCTGCCAATAGAAGGTTTTGCCAAACCTAAAATAGTTCCTTTTTAGAACCAGTGTAAGGCAATCAATTGAGAAGAAAATTAACCGGTGCGGTAAGTTAGTGGAAAGGAGTAGTTCCTCTACATACTTGATTCCCTCTTCCTGGGGGATTGATGTGTGTAAGCTTTGAACATCTATGCTAGCTAGATGTAAATTCCCTTGTGGGAGGTTAACTTTATTTAAAAGTTGTAATAGTTCAGTGGTGTCTTTAAGGCATGTAGGGATATTCCTAACCAAAGGTTGCAGGTATGAATCCACCAGTTTGGAAAGTGGTTCCAAAACTGAGCCAATACCCGATACTATCGGTCGTCCGGGTGTGTTCACTAGAGACTTGTGGATTTTGGGTAATAAGTATAACACCGGTCTTCTAGGGTGTTCCGGGGTTAGATAATCTCTAGTGTCACTAGGGATAATCCCATTTTCAAAAGCCTTGGTGACAAAGAGTTTACCGTATATACTCGAGTATAAGCCGACTCGAGTATAAGCCGAGGTACCATTTTTTGCCTCCAAAATGGGTAACCCATGATTGATTCGAGTATAAGCCGAGGGTAGATAGTTGCCTAATACCATTCCACTGTAGATGTTTGGAAACTACAACTCCCAGCATGCTTTCGTTGATGGGAGTTGTAGTTTCCAAACACCTATAGTAGAAAGGTATTGGGTGCTACTGTATGGCCACCATAGAGGCCCCCCCAGTTCACTTACCGTACCAGGCCAGTCTTCAGTCTTCATCTCTCAGTCTTCAGTCTTCATCTCTTCAGTCTTCAGTCTTCATCTCTCCAGTCATCTGTCCAGTCTTCAGTCTTCATCCTTCAGTCTTCAGTCTTAGCTCTCCGCCGGTCTTCAGTCTTCCGCTCTCCGCCGGCTGCCGCTCGCTCTGTGCAGTCAGTAGTTCTTCGCGGCTGGCGATGATGTCATCCCGCCGGCGTGCGCGATGACATCCATCGCGCACCCGCGAAGAACTACTGGGAACTGCCGGCTTTCCTTCCTGAATCGCGGCTGCAACTGGAATCAAGGTAAGTTTTTTGCTTGACTCGAGTATAAGCCGAGTCAAGGTTTTACGTTGATTTTTAAAACTAAAAAAACCTCGGCTTATACTCGAGTATATACGGTAATCTCTTTCTGGAGTGTAGCTGTTGGTCATGGTGTTAAAGTTCATAGTGCCCAGGCACTTCCAAGCTGGTGTTTGCTCAGTAATATACTGGCAATCCATGACCACAACAGCCCCACCTTTGTTGCCGTTTTAATTACTATACTGGCATTATTGTAGAGAGATTTATGCCTGTCGTTCATCCAACTTAATTCAATTTGCCTTATGGTTTGTTCTTAAATTTTTGATTATTTTTGAACCTCCATACATACAATCTGTCAAACACTTTCAAATTGTCATTATGCACATCAGGTATAAACATACTAGGTGGTTTAAGGAAGGTGGTTTAAGGAAGAATCCTCCCTCTAGTCACCCCTTTATCATCAAATACATTGGCTTTTATTTTTCTAAAGAACTTATGAAAGCTATTTCCCATTCCAAAAAATCGTATTGGTATGTGGGTACAAAGCCTAGTCCTTTATTTAACAGTCTGAGGTTCTGCTGCACTTAACTTGTAGCTAGATAAGTCACCACATTGTAATGACCTCCTTTTTGCAGATCTGGGGTAGTGTTCGTGGGTGGTAGGCCATGCGGTTTGGGGTCTCCGTCCTCTGCGTGGTCCCTCTGATAAAAAATTCGGATTGTGATGAGTATTCCGATGAGGAGTCCTGTGAGGAATCCATAACAGTCGCTGCTGAGTTGGTCCGTGTTTCTTAGTGCCATGCGAGGGCTGTGCCACATGGGTGCGTTGCGGGATCTCCCATCAGCCCATTGTGCTCCCACCCTTCCGGTTCCGGCCTCGTGGTGCGGGCGTCGCGGCTGTTGTCGTCGATGTGCATATGATGTCATCCTTGGTCCTGGCAGGCTGTCGCTTGCCTCTCGACGCTGCCTGTTGGGATTACTGTTTGTCGGCCATCTAGAAGATCGTTGGTCATCTCGCCAGGTGAATACACGGCCACTTGCAAAGTCTTGTTCATCTCTATGGTATTGTTAGTTTGTTTATAATGGAATATCAGTGGGGATCTATATTAAATGGAATTATCAATGGGGATCCTATATTAAAGATGGAATATCAATGGGGATCCTATATTAAATGGAATTATCAATGGGGATCCTATATTAAGGAATTTACAATGGAAAACCTATAGTAAATGGAATTATCAGGGGATCCTATATTAAATGAATATCAATGGGGATCCTTATATTAAATGGAATTATCAATGGAAACTAATATAAATGGACTATATCAATGGGGATCCTAATAAAATGAAAATTAATCAGGGGATACTATATTAAATGGAATAATCATGGGGATCTATATTAAATGGAATTATCAATGGGAGAAACCTATATTAAATGAGGAATTAGTCAACGGGCGGATCCTATATAATGGGATTATCAATGGGATCTATATTAAATGGAATAATCAATGGGATCCTATATTAAATGGGTAATTATCAACGTGGGATGCTATATTAAATGAAATTATCAATGGAGAACCTCTATTAAATTGAATATCAATGGGGATCCTATTAATAAATGGATATAATATCAATGGGGATACCTATATTAAATGGAAAAAAAATCAAGGGTATCACTCAGATTAAATGGAATTATCAACGGGGATCCTATATTAAAATGGAATTATCAATGGAGAGAACCTTATTTAAATGGAATTATCAATGGGGATCCTATATTAAATGGAATATCATTGGGGATCCTATATTAATGGATTATCAATGGGGATCCTATATTAAATGGAATTATCAATGGAGAACCTATTAAAAGGAATTATCAATGGGACTATATTAAATGGAATTATCAATGGGAACCTATATTAAATGGATTATCAATGGGGATCCTATATAAAGGATTATCAATGGAAACCTATATTAAATGAATTATCAATGGGAATCCTATATTAAATGGAATTATCAATGGGATCCTATAAATGGAATTATCAATGGGATCTATATTAAATGGATATCAATGGAATCCGATATAAATGGAATTATCAATGGGGATCCTTATATTAAATAGATTATCAATGGGGACCTATATTAAATGGAATTATCAATGGAGAACCATTATTAAATGGAATTATTAATGGGGAACCTTATTAATGAATATCAATGGGATCCATATAAATGGTAATCAATGGGGATCCAATATTAAATTAATTATCAATGGGGGACCTATATTAAATGAATTATCAATGGGGAGACCTATATTAAATGGAATTATCAATGTGGAAAACCTATATAAATGGATATCATGGGGATCCTATTTAAATGGAATTATCAATGGGGTCCTATTAATGGAATTATCAATGGAGACCTATATTAATGGAATATCAATGGAGAACCTATATTAAATGGAATTTCAATGGGGATCATTATTAAATGGAATTATCAATGGGGAATCCTATATTAAAGGAATAATTCATGGGTCCTATATTAAATGGAAATTATCAATGGAGACCTATATTAAAGGAATTATCAATGGGGATCCTATATTAAATGGAATTACAAGGATCTATATAATGACTATCAGGAGAGACTATATATTAAATGGAATTATCAATGGGATCCTCTATTAAAAATGATTATCATGGGGAAACTATATTAAATGAATTAATAATGGGAGGAACTATATTAAATGGAAATCCAAATGGGGATCCTATATTAATGGAATTATCAATGGGATCCATATTAAATGGAAATAATCAATGGGGATCCTCTATTAAATGGAATATCAACGGGGATCCTATATTAAATGGAATTATCAATGGGAGAACCTATATTAAATGGAAATCAATGGGGTCCTATATTAAATGGAATTATAATGGAGAACCTATATTAAATGGAATTATCAATGGAGAACCTATATTAATGGATTATCAATGGGGAACCTATATTAAATGGAATTATCAATGGAGAACCTATATAATGTAATTATCAATGGGGATCATTTATTAAATGGAATTATCAATGGGAATCCTATATTAAATGGAATAATCAATGGGGATCCTATATTAAATGGATTATCAATGGGGTCTATATTAAATGGATATCAATGGAGAACCTTATATTAAATGGATTATCAAGGAGAAACCTATATTAAAAGGATTATCCAGGGGAACCTATTAAATGGAAATATCAATGGCGAAACTATTTTAATGAATTATCAATGGAGAAACCTATTAAAGGAATTATCAAGGGGATCCTATATTAAATGGAATTATCAATGGAGAACCTATATTAAATGAATTATCAACGGGGTCCTATATTAAATGAATTACAATGGAGAACAATTAAATGGATTATCAAACGGGAATCTATATTAATGGAATTATCACATGGAGAACCTATATTAAATGGAATTATCAAGGGGATCCTATATTAAATGGAATATAATGGAGAACCTATATTAAATGGAATCAATGGGGATCCTATATAAATGGAATTATCAATGGGGATCCATATATTAAATGGAATTTTATCAATGGGATCCTATATTTAAGGGATTATCAATGGAGAAACCTATATAAAGGAATCTCAAGGAGAGGGACCTTATTAAATGGAATTATCAAGGGGATCCTATATTAATGGAATTATCAATGGAGAACTATATAAATGGAATAATCAATGGGGGATCCTATATAAATGGAATTATCAATGGAGAACCTAATATTAATAAATTATGGAGGAATTATCAATGGGAATCTATATTAAATGGATATAAATGGAGAAGACCTATATTAAATGGAATTATCACATGGAGACCTTATTAAATGGAATTATCCACGGGGATATCAAATAATTAATGGAATTCATGGAGAAGAATATATTAATGGAATTTCAAGGGGGGATCCTATATTAAATGGAATTATCAATGGGAGAAACTATATATATTAAATGGAATTATCAATGGGGTATCCTATATTAAATGGAATTATTCAATGGAGGATCCTATATTAAATGGGAATTATCAATGGGGATCTATATAAAATGGATTATCAATGGAGAACCTATATTAAACCGGAATTATCAACTGGGGATCCTATATAAATGGAATTATCAATGGAGAAACCTATATTAAATGGAATTTCAATGGGGATCCTATATTAAATGGATTATCAATGGGAGCCTATATAATGGAATTATCAATGGGGATCCTATATTAAATGGAATTATCACTGGGACCTATCTTAAATGGAATTATCAATGGATAACCTATATAAATGGAAATTATCACATGGGGTCTATTTATGGAATTATCAAGGGGATCCTATATTAAATGGAATTATCAATGGGAACCTGATTAAAATGGAATTATCAATGGGCGAGACCTATATTAAATGGAATTATCAAGGGGATCCTATATTAAATGGAATTATCAATGGGAGATACCTAATATTAAATGGAATTATCAAGTGGGATCCTATATTAAATGGAATTATCAATGGAGAAACATCTATATTAAATGAATTATCAATGGAGATACCTATATTAAATGGAATAATTAATGGGGGATCCTATATTAAATGGATTATCAATGGAGAGAAACCTATAAATGGAATTATCAAGGGGATCTATATTTAAATGGAATTATCAATGGGGATCTATATTAAATGGAATTATCCATGTGGGATCCTTATTAAATGGAAATTATCAATGGAGAACCTATATTAAATGGATTATCAACGGGATCCTATAATAAAATGACTTCATCATGGAGAACAGAACATAATAATGGAATAAAGGGGGCGGGATTCCTATATTAAATGGAATATCAATGGGAACCTATTAAATGGAATTATCAATGGGGATCCTATATTATAATGGAATTATCAATGGGACCTATATTAAATGGGAATTATAGGAGATCCGATATTAAAGGAATACAATGGAGGAACTGATTATATTATAAAGGAAATTATCAATGGGGATCCTATATTAAATTGGAATTATCATGAGAGAACAATTAAATCAATATCATGGGATCCTATATTAAATGGAATTATCAATGGGAATCCTACATATAAATGGAATAACAATGGGGACCTATATTAAAGGCAATTATCAATGGGAACCTATATTAAATGGAATTATCAATGGGGATCCTTAATTAAATGGAAATATCAATGGGATCCTATTATTAATGGAATATCAATGGAGGATCCTATATTAATGGAATTATCAATGGGGAACTCTATATTAAATGGATTATCAAGGGGATCCTATATTACAATGGCAATATTCAATGGCGAACCTATATATTAAATGGAATTATCAACGGGGATCTATATTAAATGGAATTCAATGGAGGACCTATATTAAAATGGGAATTATCAATGGGGATCCTATATTAAATGGGACTTGATCCATGGGAGAACATAGTATAAAAGGAATATCAAGGGATCCTATATTAATGGAATTATCAAGGAGAACCTATTATTAAATGGAATTTCAATGGGATCCTATATATGAATTAATGGAGACAATATAATTATCAATGGGATCCATAATTAAAGGAATTATAATGGCGGACCATATCTTAAATGGAATACAAGGGATCCATATTAAATTAATTATCAATGGGAGGAAGGGGAACCTATATATAAATGGAATTATCAATGGGGACCTATATTAAATGAATATCAATGGGGAGCCTATATTAAATGGAATTATCAATGGGGATCCATATTAAATTAATTATCAAGGGGAACCTATATTAAAATGAATATATCAATTGGGGAACCTATCTTAAATGGAATATATCAATGGGAACTATATTAAATGGAATTATCAGAGGGGATCCTATTAAAATGGAATTATCAATGGGAATCTATATTAAATGGAATATCAATGGAGAACCTATATGAAATGGACAATTATCAATGGGGATCCTATATTAAATGGAATTATTCAATGGGGATCTATATTAATGGAATTATCAATGGGGTCCTATTAAATGGGAATTTATCAAACGGGAATCCATATTAAATGGAAATTATCAATGGGCGAACCTAATTAATGATTATCAATGGGGTCCTATATTAAATGGAATTATCAAATGGGGGGGCATATATTAAATGGAGTATCAATGGAGAACCTATATTAAATGGAATATGCAATGGGGCCCTAATTAAATGGAATTATCAAGGAGTAGACCAAACATGAATTATCTGGGATATATAAATGGAATATCAATGGGGTCCTAATTAAATGGAATTTATCAATGGGGGATCCTATATTAAATGGAATTTCAATGGTCCGGAACCTATATTAATGGAATTATCAATGGGGATACCATTAAATAGGAATTATCAATGGGGATCCTATATTAAATGGAATAATCAATGGGCCTATTAAAGGACTTATCATGGGGATCCTATATTAAATGGAACTACACGGGGATCCTATATTAAATGAATTATCAATGGGGAACCTATATTAAATGGAATTATCAATGGGGGATCCCTATATAAATGGAATATCAGTTGGGACCTATATTAAATGGGGATTATCAATGGGGATCCCTAAAAATGGAATTATCAATGGGATTCCTATATTAAAATGGAATTATATCCAAGGGGAGAACCTATATTAATGGAATTTCAATGGGGATCCTATATTAAATGGAAGAATCTTAATGGGAAACCTCTATTAAATGGAATTATCAAGGGGAAACCTATATAAAGGAATTATCAATGGGGGATCCTATATTAAATGGAATATCAATGGGTACTATATTAAATGGAATTATCATTGGGGAACCTATATTAAATGGTTAAATATTTCAATGGGGACACCTATATTAAATGGAATTATCAATGGGGATCTTAAGTTAAATGGAATGCTAATGGGGATCCTATATTAAATGGATTTCAAGGGAACGATATATTAAATGGAATATCACTGGGGAGGATCCTATATAACTGGATATTATCATGGGAACTATTAAATGATACAATGGGACATTAAATTCATCATGACAAAATGGAATTCTGTAGAACCTATATAAACTGGAATTATCAATGGGGATTCCTATATAATGGAATTATCAATGGGGGATACCTATATTAATGGAAATTACACATTGGGTATACTCTACTATAATGGAAATTATCATGGGGAACTATAAATAATTATAATGGGGATCTATATTAATGGCATACTAATAAGAGATCTGGGACAGTTAAAGCTCATGGGGATATATAAACTGGAATTTCATGGTCAATATTTCAATGGGGGCATCCATATTCAATAGGAATGATTCAATGGAGACCTTATTATTAAATGGAAATTATCCAAGTGAAGAACTATAAAGATAACATGGACCTATATAAATGGAAATCAGGGACTTATAGTGGGAATCAAATGACCTAATAAAATGGCATTATCAATGGGAGAACCTATACTTACTGAGTTCAACGATTCTATCAAGGAATATTGGGAACCTAATTAAATGGGGAAATAATCATGGGATCCAATATGAACAATGAAGCCTGAAGGGGATCCTGAGAAGAACTATATAAATGGGAATTCAATGGGGAGTTCCTATATTAAATGTGAATACATTGGGAACTATTGGGAATCAGGGAACATTATTAGTAAATTGGAATTATCAATGGGGGGATCCTATATTAAACTGGCTATCAAGGGGGGATCCTATATTAGAATATCGGGAACAATTAAATATAAACGGGATCCATATTCAATGGAATTATCACTGGAGGAACCTATTTAAATGGAATTATCAACGGGGATCCTATATAAATGGAAATTATTCAAGGGAACCTTTTTTAAATGGAATATCACGGGGATCCTATATTTTTTCTTTTTTTTAAAAAAAAGGAAATTGACATGGGAACCTAATTAAATGGAATTATCATGGGGATACTATATTAAAGGGAATTATCAATGGAGGAACCTTATTCATAAAGGCAATTATCAAATGGGGACTTTTAAGGTTATCATGGGACCTATATTAAAATGATACATGGTCATTGAGATTACAATGGGGATCTATATAAATGGAAATCAATGGGGATCCTAATTAAATGTACATATCAATGGAGAAACTAATATTAAATGGACAATTATCAAAAAATGGGGGGATCTCTCTATTTGATATTCAATGGGGGATCTATCATATAAATGGAGGAAAATCCTTTGATTAAATGAAGTATCAATGGAAGAACCTATGGAATTATTTCACGGGGATCTATATTAAGATTATCAAGGAGAACCTAGTATAAATGGAATTATCAACGGGGCGTCTATATATAATGCGGAATTATCTCCTGGATGCCATATTAAATGGAAAATTGATCACCGGGGATCTACTAATTAGAATGGAATTATCCATGGCGAACTATATTAACAAGGAATTATCAATGGGGACCTCATACTTAAATGGGACTTATCAATGAGACCAATGAAAGAATGCCTGCGGCTCTATATTCCAGATATTCAATGAAGCCGACATGATTTCAATAGGGATCCTATTAAATGAAATTATTTCATGGAGAACACCTTATATACAATTCCCTCAATGGGGCATCCTAATATTAAATGAGTTATCAATGGGGAACCTACAATTAAATGGCTAATAAGGCAGGGATCCAATATTACATATACATAGCAATGGGAAACCATATATTAATGGAATTATATATCTGCGGATCCAATATTAAATAATTACCAATGGGAACCTATATAAATTGGAATATCAATTGTGGGATCTCATTCATAGAATGTATCAATGGGGCTATATTAAATGGCATATATAATGGGGGATCCAATATTAATAGCATACATGGGGAACATAATTAAATGGAATATCGCATGGGGAACCTATCTTTAAATGGGGAATTATCAATGTGGAACCTATTTGTAAATGGAATTATCAGAGGGGACTCTATTTAAATGGGAATATCAATGGGGATCCTATATTAAATGGAATTCATGAGGAGAAACCTATATTAATGGAATATTATCACGGGGAGTCCTTAATTAAAGGACATTATCACTGGGGGGATCCATTAGTTAAATGGGAATAATCAATGGGATCTCATATTAAATGGAATTATTCAACAGGGATCCTATATTAAATGGAATTATCAAGGGAGAACCTATATACATGGAATATCAATGGGGATCTTATTAAAATGGAAATTTAATAAATGGGGATGCTATATTAAATGGAGTGTTATCAATAGGCACGTTACATGAAATAGGGGGAACCTTATATTAAATGGAAATTACAATGGAAGCATCCTATATATATGGATATCAATAGAAGGGACCTATATTAAATGGAATATCAAGGGGATCCTATATTAAATGGATTCAATGGGTATATAACGGAATATAGGGGGAATTCACTATATTAAATGGACTTATCAAGGGGAACCTATATTAAATGGAATTATGAACCAATTTAAGGAAAACAATGGGGATTCCTTATATTTAAATGGAATAATAAGGGGGATTCATATTAAATGGAAATAATTCAATGGGGATCCTATTATTAAAGGAATTTCACAGGGGAACCTATATTAAATGAATATTCAATGGGACTAGACTTATCAAGGGTCTATATTAAATGGCAATCATGGGGGATCCTACTATTAAATGGAATGTATCAATGGGAAACTACTATTAAATGGGAATTATCAATGGGGATTCTATATTAAATGGAATTTTCAATGGGGGGGATTCTATTTAAAGTGGAATATCAATGGAGAAACCTATATAATGGAAGGAATTTCAATGGGGGAAAACCTTCTATTAAATGGAATTATCAATTGTAGAAACCTATATAAATGGAATTATCAATGGGGATCCTATATTAAATGGAACGTAATCCATGGGATCCGATATTAAAGGTGGAAGTATCAATGGGTATCCTATTATTACGTGGAATTATCAATGGGGGAAAAACTATATTAAATGGACTTATCAATGGGGGGAACCTATTTTAAATGGACATGATCAGTGGGGACCGATTTAAATGGAAGTATTCAATGGGGGGATCTATATTAAATGGCATTTTAATGGTGGTGATTCCTATAATTAAATGGATATTCAAATGGGGAACCTATAATAAATAGAATTTCAAAGGGGGGATCCTATTGTAAATGGAATTATCACGAGGAGATCGATAGTTAAAGTGAGCTTTTTAACTGTCATTCAGTAGGGTTCAATCATCTGTTTGTTTTTTTTTACAGATTCGTATTTCTAGAAGCATTCAGACATGTTGTCAAGGAATGGGGAGGACACTGGCCAATTCCTGCCTGGGGAAATAATTGGAAATTAGGGATGGCCGGTTTGGCTCCGAAACCCTGACCGCTGGGATTTCCGGTCGCAGACGGCAGGTTTTCGGATTTTCCGCTTTCCGGAAAAAGCGATTGATTTGTATTTTCGAAAAAAAATTCCGAAAATACGAGGATTTCGCCTGAATTTTTGGAACTTTCTCGAAAATCGCGGATCCCTTGAACGGACCGGTACTTTTGCGGAAGTTCGGGACATTTTATTGGGACAATGTTAGATTGAGCGCCAGGGGTGTTCGTAGTAGTTTGTTGACACCGGTGAAACAACACTTTAAATGCCACATTGGAATGGGTGGTGGCATTTGAAAGGGCGGGGAAGTCAATCCGTAGCTTGTGGTGGGGTGGGCTAGACTAAACCTGATGGTGGAACTGAGGGTGATTAACCATGATTGGTGGCGGAGGGTTGCCTAACACTGACTGGTGGGGGGACCTGGAGGTGTGGATTAACACTAATTGTGGAATGGAGGGTTTGCTTAGATACTGATTGGTGGACTGGTGCTGAAAATGCGGTATATCGGTATATTGCAGGAAAGGAAGGAAGGTTTGTTTTTTTTACTTCAGCCTTTTTCAAGTGTTACCCAGGGGTGCGCCTGTTCTGAGCAATTGGTGTCAGTTTGCCTAGTAGGTGGGACCACCCATTGATTCAAGCAAATTGTAAATAATCAGCTGATATATGAACTGATGACTTTCACCACAATTCCACCACTAACAATGGGAGTTGTCCTTTGTAGTAATCTGTACCAATCAATTAAAGGATTGAAAGAGAACAAATTGACTTGGTTGGATTTATTTAAATATGGGGGCTTGGATCTTTATTATTAGTAATAAATAATAAATGATATAATTTGAAATAATTTATAATACTGAGATCGGCATGAACCGACCCAATAGCAATTTATAATGTACGTGAGAAGGAGGGTTGTATAGGGACAGGTTACAAAATAATATTAAGGATTTAAATGAAAATAAGAATTTATAAATACTGAGCTCACGCTATACGGACCAATTAGAACATTTGTTTACAAGTGAAAGGGAGGGTTTGTATAAGGGACACGTTACCAATAAACAATATTAATAAGATAATAATTTATAATAGAGATCAAGGATTTACTGACCCAATACGAACATTATACAAATGTTACAGTGAGAGAAGAGAGGGTTGTATAAGGGGGGACAGGTAACAATAATAATATTAATGATTAATAATTTATAATACTGAGATCAGCTACTGACCACATAAGAACATTATATGTTACAGTGAGAAGAGAGGGTGTTAAGGGACAGTTACAATGGGTTATGTTAGATATACAATAAAAATTAAATTATTACACTAAGGAGATATTTCTTTCTGTGGCCCTGCAGAGATATTGAAAACTCACCTCTTAGCAAGAATTATCAATGGAGAACCTATATTAAATGGAATTATCAACGGGGATCCTATATTAAATGGAATTATCAATGGGGATCCTATATTAAATGGAATTATCAATGGGGATCCTATATTAAATGGAATTATCAATGGAGAACCTATATTAAAAGGAATTATCAATGGGGATCCTATATTAAATGGAATTATCAATGGAGAACCTATATTAAATGGAATTATCAATAGGGATCCTATATTAAATGAAATTATCAATGGAGAACCTATATTAAATAAAATTATCAATGGGGATCCTATATTAAATGGAATTATTAATGGGGAACCTACATTAAATGGAATAATCAATGCGGATCCAATATTAAATTAATTATCAATGGGGAACCTATATTATTATAGGTTTCCATTGATAAATCCATTTAATATAGGATTCCCAACTGTAAATATCCATTTCAATATCGGATTCCCCATTGATACTTCGCATTTAATATTAGGTTCTCCATTGATACTTCCATGAATATAGGATCACTGTTGATAATCCATTTAATATAGGATCCCCATGATTATCCATTTCATATAGGATCCCCACTTGATAATCATGTAATATTAGATCCCTCATGCTAATTCCATAATATAGTTTCTCCATTGCTAATCCATTAATTAAGGTATCCCCAGTGATAATTCCAGTTGAATATACGGATCCCCTGATAAATTCCATTTAATATAGGTTCTCATTGCTACTGTTCCCATGTAGATAGTTCGCCCATGATAATTCATTTAAGTACTAGGTTTTCCCCATTGATAATATTTAATATTGGATCACCATTGATATTTCCATTTAATATAGGCTCCCCATTGATAATTCTAGGAATATAGGATCCCCATTGATAATCCAGTAATATAGGTTCCAATTGATAATTAATTTAATACTTGGTGATCCGATGATAATTACCATTTAATATAGGGTTC